>JAAGEH010000427.1:548259-620975 GCA_011751065.1 Lasiurus cinereus
TCCTCCTCCTCCTCCTCCTCCTCCTTCTTCTTTAAGAAATGACATAATTTAAGATGCTGCCACAGGTGATTTGAAACATATATTTACCTTCCTATTTTGGAAATGGCCTAAAAGGAAAAAATGATGTAAAAGGAAGAAAAGGACAGGTTAGAATAGTTCATTCTTGTCTTTGTGAGAATGACCTTTTTTGAGGAGAAAGATCGGTCTCTAGTGGCCTAGTAATGGTGGTTGCTGGGGGCCCTCTGATTGTGGTCAGGGGTGGCATTTGGAAAAGGCAAGGACGATTTAATTGTGCCTGTGTGAGAGGGTCTGTGGTGTGAACAGAATTCCCCCCGTGGTCCCAGGGGAGCAGGTGGAGTGAGGATCCCCTCCTAATGGGATCAGGAAGTACAAGGATGGAACCCGAGAGATGTGGGGTGACCCCCAGTTGGCCTGGAGCCTCCATTGTGCTCACAGTGGCCCATTCCACACCCTGCACCCTTGTCCAAGCTGTAGCTCTCATCTGTGTTATTCTGACTCTCCATCCCGACCTTTCCCTCTCCAGATGCAGGCGAGAACCGCCTCCTCAGCTCAGCAGGGAAACATGCAACACAGAACAATCTGGAAGCATGTTTGGGAGAAATCCCTTTTGTTTATGACATGACATGTATCTTAATAGCCTGGCCTAGAAATCAGCCAGCAAACAAAAAATAAATAATAACCACCAACAAAGAAAAACATTAATTGTATCAGTAATCACACCAGACCAAAACTGTTCTCTGCTTCTCTGGGTTGCTAACTTTTAACATAATTTTTTAAATGTCTTATAAAAATGAGGCATTTTCCTATAGAAAATGCAGATAAGCCAGAAGAAGAAAATGAAAATCACCTACGATCCCAGCATTCAGGGACGACATATATTGTTAACATTTTGGGGTACAGACTTTCAACTTGCGTGTGTGTGTATCTTTTCTCCTACACACATTCAATACACACAACATATACATTTTCATAGCATATTAAATTTATAAAACTTGAAACATGTTAGCTTTTCTTTTTCTGAAGCATATCCATCCTTTAATAACTACAAATTTCAAGGTTGTGTGAATATTCTGTAGTTAATGTAACTGGCCATTGAGTCTGTAAGGTGTTTTCCAATTTTTCCTTCTTGTTTTATAAAAGTTATTCTTGTAGCCAGTTCTTTTGATATTGTAACAGCTTTCTTAGGATAAATTCCTGGAAGTAGGATTTCTATGTTATAGGGTGAGAACATGTTAAATAGCATTTAAGTATTTAGCATTTGTTGCTAATGAACGAACGCCAGGCGACTTTTAAACAAGGTTTTAGCAACATATTTCCTCCTCAGCAGTGTACGAGATTGCCCGCCTGAGTGTAATCATTAAAAAAACATTTAAAAGTGAAATTTTTAAAGGAGAATAACTGGACAGTTTAATGTCATCGCTTTGAATATTCAGCCTTTATTGTGGAACCCAGGGCTTTTTCAGGGATCTGCAGATTACCAAAGGACTCAGAGTCACAGTCCAGGCAAAAGCCTCCAGGGGTCCTCCCGATGGCATTGTATGTTCATTTATAAGAAAGGTCACGTCTTTCTTGCCTTATTCAAAGGAGCGGAAGCTGGCTGGCTTCCAGTTGGGATATCCTGATTGGAAGTCACCTCTGACATTCCGCGTTGCTCCTTCCTTGCCATGTTTTTGGTGCAGGTTCCTTAAAGAAGAGTGTGGTGTCTACACACGCCGCTCTGCACACACACATGGCGTGACGGACACATGACCCACTTAGTCATCCTGTTTCGCTTTGAGGCCCAAGGGGGCAGGGTGGGGAGGGGGAGAGGAAACAGGCTGAGAACATCGAAGACTCTTCCTGCAAAGTCCATATCAAACAGTAGCGTTTGGCCCACGAACAGCTGTTACACAAATTATTTGTATTAGTAACAATGAGTAATAATTTAAAAAATGTTGTGCATGCTTGCCAACACTCCATCAGTGCTATACGGTATGCTTAGGTCAAAGTCCTTGTTAGACCTTCCGGAATAGCCTGGAAAATAATGCCTTACGTTTGCAAAGCTCTTTGGACTTGACAGAGAGTCTTCATATGGCTAAGCTCATGTATGGCGAGTTGTCAGGTCTGGTGGTATTTCGAGCTATTGGCTGTCTTTGAGTTGTACGTCTTTGATTTCAGACCTTCTGTAGAATCCTTTCTGTAGATCCCTTTTTATAATTTAAATCCTTTAAAAAAAAACCCCATAATGCTGAGAACTCTTTTAGCCTATTTCTTCACTGGAGGCAATCCAATAGGAAATGTGGTCAACGGTCATGACACATTGAAACAAATGAAAACATAGAAAAGTCACACTGTGGCAAGAAAGGCCCTCACTCGGTGCCTGGTCCTCTGGGAGTCGCCACGACCATGTCCTGTGGGTCTCGGGTTAGAAAAATCCCCAACCATCTTTCATGCCTGGCTGGCAGTATAAAGCCTGGTGTCCTGGCTCGGGTCCAGTGCAAAGGGGAATTTCAAGAGCTGGTTCACATATTTGTAATTTTCCAGTTTGAGGCACACACTTCCTCTCCTGGCCGCCTGCGCTCTCGGGGAGCAGCCAGCAAATGGGTTGTGAAGAAGGCAAAGGCTCCTTTGCTTGCCTTAAAACCGTAAAGTGCTGTGGGATGTTTTTGGATGAAGCGTTCAGGGAGATCATTAATTTTGTAACCCCGCTGTGGTCATTAATGCACTTCTAGGCTTACAGTGTTTTATTCGTGTGGTTTACATTATTAGTGTATTTGGAGGATCATTATGAATTATTGATGGTGCCATTCCACGAGGGGGAAGCCCGGTTACCGGGAGGAAATGAAAAGCCGTCGATGTTGCTCTTTTTAATCCTGGTTTATGAGCAGCTGTGCTCCAAGGGCTTGGACAATCTACAGAAATAGTTATCAATCCCAGAAAGGAGGAGCCGGTGCAGAGGGCTAGCGGAGGAAGCTTCAGGGCGCAGAAAGGGCACGGAGGGCCTTTGAGCAGCAAAATAGGAGCATGAGCAACAGAATGGCCTAAATGGAGGATTTTCAGAAAAGTTGGGAGACAAAGTGGGCTAAAAAGATGAAACCAAGAGCCATGTGACTTTGCAGGTTACTAGAAGCTTTGATTTTTTAAATGTATGTTTATTGTTGAAAGTATTACAGATGTCCCCATGCCCCCTCCCCCTGTTAACCTCTCCACCAGGCTCTTGCCCCCTCCCAAGCCTTCACACCATTGTCTGTCCAGGAGTTATACGCATATGCATATAAATTCTTTGGCTAATCTCTTCCCTCCTCTCCCCCGCCCTCTGAGATTTGTCAGTCCGTTGCATGCTTCAGTGTGTCTGGTGGTAGCTTTTCAAAATGAGAGCTAAGTGCTAAGAGAAATATCCCAAGAAGGTGGACACACATGGTATGTCCCACGTGGGCTGCATGGCCCATGACAGGTGCTGGACTGATGTCATCATGAGGGGTTACTCTGTTCACAATGAAGGGTGGCTATTGGGGTAAGGAGAGGGGAGCACAAGGCATTTCCACAAGTGTTAGTACTTTCTCATCACAAGTAAACCAAGGTGCTTGCTCATGCGCCTGCCCTCAATCTTAGCACTCTTCCCTAGTCAGTCTGTCTTCCCACAGGGTCTTCGTGCTCTGTGATCTTGGCCCTCTGGACATGTGACCCTACGGCACAAATGAACCGAGACTTGCTTGCACCTTGTCACGTGTCTTTTGAAGAACGTGACTTCTTTCAGTCGTTTTGTTATCATGCTGATGAGAAAAAAGTATCGGTTCTTAGTCACTGCGTGGAGTTTTCTCCAGGGACTTGGTTTCCTCCCACGCCCCAAAGACATGCACTAAAGTTGGGGGAACTGGGCTGTCTGCACTGTCCCGGGCTGAGTGGGTGTGGGTGTGAGTGGGCCCTTTGATGGGAGAAAGGCTTGTCCCAGTGGCCCATGGGCTACCCTGAACTGGAATGAGTAGGTTGGAAAATAAAGGATCTTACTTGTTTTTATTTATCTTTCTTAAATGTACGGTATATCTCCTCCTATTTATTTCAGTGTTTGCCATTCAAAGCATTTGGGATCTTTATTTAGTCATTTGCTGATGTTTTTGTGGCCAGAAATAAGCCATAGAAAGTAAACATTTGTCTATAATCAATTAGCCTATGGAAAATTGGTTTGTCTATGTCATTTTGCTTAAATTCACAGTTTCCAGCAATCAGATGATGTTTACTTGTATACACAAGCCTCCTATATACAGGCGCTGTTTTCAGAGGCTGCCTGTCTGGTAAGAACAAGGTTGTAGATTTCAGGTGTCAGAAGAGAGAGGAGATACTCCAGGGATGTCTGAGATTGGTTGGCTGGCCAGCAGAGTTAGGACTGTCAGACACATGTGCATTTGGATGTGCATTGCGTGAATAGACATCCCTCATTCCTTTACTTGTCCTGGGAGGACAGCCTCTCCGTTAGAGCGCTGAAGGACAGACGTGACCAGTTAGGGCGGTATATTTATGTCAATAGGACAGTTAGGTTACATTACCATTTTTCCTGTTTTGATCTAGGAGAGTGGGTTACATAAAATTTTAACCTGTTTTTTAGACTTTAGTGAGAATCTCTTAAAACCACCCTCTCATTATTTTAAGGTGTTAATAGGTTAATAGAAACAGCTATGTCAGCCAAATATCAACAGTACAACGATGGAAATTTCTTTTGAGAGCCAAATTTTTTTAAACTTAAACTTCTTCTGATGCCATTTCTTCAAAATAGTCTCGCTCAGGCCGTGGTATTTTGTGAAAGAGCCACACTCAAGGGGCCAAAGAGCCGCAGCTTGCCGACCACGGAGCTATACAAACCTAATATTTCAGCATTAGCTTATGGCAATGTTTAGAACACATTCTTTAAAAAAAAATATTTTTGTTGATTTCAGAGAGGAAAGGAAAGGGAGAGAGACATCAATGATGAGAGAGAATCATTGATTGGCTGCCTCCTTCATGCCTCGCCCTCCCTCCCCAGTGGGAATCAAGCCTGCATTCCAGGCATGTGCCCTGACCAGAAATCAAACCATGATCTCCTGGTTCATAGATCAACACTCAACCACTGAGCCATGCCAGCTGGGCAGAACATATTCTTTATGACCAAAGGTATTGGTATTAATTTCTGATTTTAATCAGTGTGTGGCTGAGACTTGGCTAACACTCTAGATATCATCCATGTGTATCATTCGGGTAGCCATAAAAGGGGTTTCTTTTACTCTGAAAAACCATTAAAAGAACAAATTCTGTTACAGAGAATAACAGTTTGACCACAACATCTGTGACAAATAGAGAACTGACTAATTAAAATTGACCTAGTTGAAAAAAATGTATTTTGTTCATGAGTTTTTACTGTGCATATTTTTGTTTAGCAGAAAGGGAATATTTATCTAACACTGAGCGGAAAATATTACAGGTAGTTTTACTATAGACCCATGCAGGGGGTATATTGCATTTAAGGTTCCAGCCTTCTATATTTTACAAGAAATATTAGGTGTTTTAAAAAATAATGAACACTAAGCTTTGCCCTGGCGACTCTGGTTGCTGGCTGCCATTGGAAATGTATGTGAGTCCAGTGTGGGGCAGCCAGGAGCACAGGTACAGAGAAGGCGCACCCCTCTGAGACCTCTGAGGACCCAGTGTGTCCTGTCTGACCTGCTGCGCTTGGGGATTTCAGATTCAGTCTGGAAGGGTCCTGACTGCAGTGAATAGTTGGCTCTGAATTTTGACATAACAGGGATAACTTGGAGATTTTTGGGGATTTTGATGATACATGATGACTCTTATCTGGCAAGGAAGGTGTGTTTTTGAAGTGCTGATGTGTAGTAGGGTAAATCTTTCTGGAAATATCTATTTTGATCATACTCACGTTTTGACTATTGTTTGAAATCAGAACGTCCTAGAGAATTCTTGTGTTGCTCCGAAAATAGGTGAGAACTTGGCTTACTCCCTGGTAAAGAGGTATGGCGTTTCCAGTTACCAGCTTAGGAAGCAGCAGGCTCTTCCTCCTCTGGGAGCCAGCTTGGCCCCCAGAAAGGATTCGGCCCCTTCCAAGGATTTTTGATTCCTTGTGCCAGTTTGAGCACGGGGCACCTGCACAGGCTCGATTTATTTCTGTGCAACGAGAGAGAAAACAGCTCTCTCTCATCTGTCAGGAGTCTGAACAAATGCTTGTGGAGTATTTACCATGCACTCTCAATCATGCCACGTGCTTTTCGGGAATAGGAAAATAGATTAATGAAACTTTCTGAATCACCTCCCCTCCCAGCATCCTCCTTTCCAGGCAGGATCTCCCTCTTATCTCCACCTAAAAGTCCCAAGTCAGATAACACTGGGAATCGCATCCTGCTTCGCTGAAACGTCTGACACGCCAAGAAGCAGAACAAAGGCTGGCACAGCTGGAGCAGCTGGGGCTCTGGCCTTGGGGCTGCTTGGACTAGATTCCTTGCCCTCCTTCTTGCCTGTGCCCTGGACCTCTTGCCGGCCAACTGTGTGTTTTGTTCCTGAGTTTACTACTGGTTTTTCCAGGTCTGTGCATCTGCTTCTATGTGTTTCAGAACCCACCCGCAGCGCCACTGTCTGTTAGATTCAACTCCCGAGTCCGCCCTGTGTTGATCTGACTTTGCTGAGCAGGGTGCATATAAGAGTCATTTCAGCAGCAGAGGCATGAGGATGGATTGAAGGTGGGAGGCAAGGAAGAAAGAGCAATTGGAAACTCACTTGTCTCTGGAAGAATCTGGGAAAAGGGTGATATTGCTAACGTAGAGTGGGAAGGAAGGAGGAAAACGGGGTACGGGGAGAATAAAAGGATCTGTGCCATTTTGTAGGTGGAGGCGTGCTGTGTGGTTGCAGTGGGCCATTTGGAGGTATCAGCTCACAGTTAGAACAGTCTGGTGAAAGAGTGATGCTCAGATCCCGACCTGTGGAATCTGGTTGGTCACTACATCCATGGAGGCTAGATTTTTTTCTCCCACTTGTATTCAGTATTACCTTTTGCATTACGCTCTTTAACACTTCATACCAGCTTTCTCATTTGGAGGCCTATCCAGTGAATGGTGCAGCTAGAGAAGTCATGATCCTGGCGTGTCCTGTGTGTGTGTGTGTGTGTGTGTGTGTGTATGTGTGATTATTATAATTCAATCTAACAGGACACATACAATCCTTTAACTTATTTGACCTCCTAACTTGTAAAATATGATTAATAATATCCAGCATATCCATCTCCCAGGGTGGTTATGTGCCCAAATGAGAAAGCAAATCCATCCTCATCCTTATCAGTCCCAAACGGATGCCTTCAGTGTGATTTTTAAACCTGTTCCCCCCACTGCTTCCTATAAAATAGGAAAGCGCCAGATGGGAACTCCTTTCTCTGCTATTAGTCTGTGGATCCTAGATTTGTCTCTCCTGAAGTGACAATTAGAAAACAAAGAGAAAGAAAGCCCAACTGCATAAACACATCTATTTCTATTTTAAGCTCAAAGTGCATCACCCAAACCACAAAACCCCAAATCCAATTTAGCTCCTTCCGAGCCTGGGCCCACCCCTTGGGCTCTCCCAGAGGTGAACGCTGGGAAAGTGTCTGCTCCCAGCCCAGGCCTGTGTGAACGGCTTTTTCCTCTTCCCTCCCGCCGCCCCGCCCGCGCACCTGTTTGCCAAGCCCCTTCCTTTCTGGTCCCGGCATTTCGATTCTGTCAGGACCACCTGTTAAGGATGACGCAGATCTGGCCCTACGCACATCCTCGCCTTGTTGCTGCCTTTAGGGTCCCACAGTGTGTTGATTCACCCCACAGGACGTTATTTTTAGTCTTTATCTCTCGGTGGGTTTGTTTTCTTTCCGCCACCTTTTGACCTGAGAGCTGGAAATAAAGCCTACCTTCCTTAAGGACGAGAAAGTTGTCAGCCATTTCCTTCCTGCTCACATGAAAGGCTTGCCCACAGAGGCCCCTCGCCCCCCCCACCCCAACTCCCACACCCTGAAAATGTCAATGCTCTGGGTCCCGAAAACACCCCACTCTGGGAGCACAGTGCATCTCCTTCTTGTACACTCGGCAGAGCGGTGTGTGCTATAGGCAGCTGTCCTTTCAAAGGGCCTGAAGATGCTCAAGGGGAATAAAAGCAAACCCATTTTCCTCTCCTTTTGATCCTGGTTACTGAACTCGGCCCTCTGGGGGAATTTGAGTAGCCTGTCTACTTCTGTTTTATGAAGTAACGAGAAGAAAGTCACAGGCAAAGAGAGGAATGCCTGCTTTTGGAAGGAAACCAGGTGTAACCATTGCTTCCTTGGACTGGAGACTAGGTGTTTCTATGGAATAAAATACGGGAAGGTGCTTTATAAATTGTAAAATACGAGGAGTATTAAAGGGCTTGAAAATTATAGGTTTTTTTAACCCCTGATTTTAAAGTGGATGTATGTGTGTATAGATAATTTACATGGAGCATCCAGCATAGTTTTTGGTACTAGAATCCATTATAGGGCTACTATAATCTGAACAATTGCTTTTTGATGAACTTTATTTGAGGGGACTATTATTAATATTACTGCAACGAATTTCCTTGTACCTTTATTTTACTGAACTTTTCTATCATTATCCTTCAGATTACATTTTAAATGTGAAATTATGGACTCACAGGTACACACATTTAAAGTTTTGATACACATTTTCAGACCATCCTCCCAGAAGACTACTTACAGTTTCTTAGAAACTATACAAAAATTCCCATTTCCTCAACTCATGTGAACAGAGTTTTATTTGTCTTTTTAATCTTTGTTACTTTGACTATCTTTGTTAATGTGTAGCTTGAATACCTTTACATTTATTTATTAGTTATTGATATTATTTTATCGGATATTAATTCTTTCTCTTACATATGCAAATATCATTCCAGTTTGTTATTTGCATTTCAACATCATGATTTTTTTTTTTTTGTCACCATACACATTTTTTCTTCTTTTTCAAATTAGCTTCAGCTATCAGTCTTTTATGATTTCGGCTGTTGGTTTTTCATTGGATGGCTTTTTCTATCACTGAGTGGAATGCTTGCTTCCAGACAGGTTTTGGACCTGCACAGAACAAGTTTAATCCTCCTGTCTGTCTCGGATTAGCTGAGGCGCAGAGAGGTTAAGTCACTTGCCCAAATTTGTGAATAGGAATGATAATACCTATTTCATGGTGTCGTTCAACAAGACAATGTGGGCTTAGGAATCCAGGTTGGCAGGCTTGAAACCCAGTACTGTGTGTGCAAGAGGCAGCCAATCAGTGATTCTCTCTCATCGATATTTCTATCTCTCCCTCTTCCTTCCACTCTGAAATAAAAAAATAAAAAATAAAGAAAAAGATAAATTCAGTATCTACCATTATTAGGTAATCCAGAGACAGAGAGATAGCAAGGACATGGTTTTAAAAGACTGGAGAACAAGTGGTCCTCATAAAAACAGATTAATTACTAATAAACTAATCAGATAGTACTTGAATGCCTAGCATTGGTTGGTTGATTGATTCATTCAACCAATGTTCAATATTTATTTAATACCTACTATGTATTAGACATGATTCTAGATACTAAGAATAGAGAGCTAAGCAGACATGTCTCTGCATACATGGAGCCCAGAGCTGAGAGGGAAGACAGCTAACACAGGAGACTGCAGAGACAAAGTGATTTTAGATAGTGACACGTGTATAAATAAAACAGAGGGGTAAGGAAAGTAGTGGAGGAGCTGTACTGCAGGTTGGACAAGAAGATCTCTGAAGACGTGACACTTGGGCTGGGATCTGCGTGATGGAGGATATGAAGAGGGAGGAAGAGTTTTCTAAGCAGAGAGGACAGCTAGTGCCAAGGCCCTAAAGCTGGACTAAGCAGTGGTTCTATGTGTAATCGTTAATTTTATGTGTCAGCTTGGTTGGGTCAGGGTGCCCAGATATTGGGTCCACTGTCATCTTCCCCAGAGATGTAACTTTTATACCAAAGGGCTTCAGAGTGACATTAATCCTAGTAAGGGTTTTCCTTTCAGCTAATCTTTTTTTTTTTTTTTTAATTGTTGAGTAATGCTTTTCTGTAATTTTTGCATCTTTGAGTTAGCAGTCTCAGGATTTCCCTCTTACAGTTTCCATTATCTGTAGTGGGCAATGTTTGTTTGGAAATCACTCTATAATTCTAGTGTTTACTTGCATTAAACAGTCACCACAGCACCATGGAGTCTTAACGAGTGAGGGCCTTCAAACAAAGGGCAGTAAACGCTCACGTCTGCGTGTCATCGGTGGTGGCTTTCTGATGCCCTGTCCCCTTTAAAATAGACTTTTCATTTCATTTATTTTTGAGTCCTGATACTTTTCTGGGTGACCTCGGCGTGTCTGAACAGCATGGGCCAAGAAACTGTTTTTTTCCGGCTTGCAGACGTCAGATTGCTTCCTTTCACACCTTGGAATGTCAGAAATTTACAGACTTCTTTCTCTCAGAGATGTTTTTCTCTTGCAGGGTTATTATGGTGACGGTGGTATTCTGTTTACTTGTTGCTGAGTAGTTTTCCAAACTCAATTACAATAGAAATAAAAAGCCACCCCACTCCTTCCACCACCCATCGCATCAACAAGGCCAGCAGAATCAGCTCTTACAATGATTTCTGTCACAAAGAAATTTTACATGGGCCTTCTCAAAGCCAGAGATTTAACACCAAAGTGTGTTATGACATTTGTAAGGTTTGCCTTGGGAAAAGAACAAGGAAGTATATTCTCTAAAAATTTGATATAGTCACTGTATCATGGAATAAACTTGCTGTGTTCCATGATTTATTATCTATTTTATTCCACTCTCCATTAAATTTCATTATCTATTAAATAGCAGTCTTTTAAAAAATGTGGGTTTTTGTTTTTTTCGATTTCAGAGAGAGGAAGAGGAGAGGAAGAAAGAGAAACATTAGTGATGAATCAGTAATTGGCTGCTTCCTGCACTCCCCCTACTGGAGATCAACCCCACAACCTGGGCATGTGCCCTAACCTGGAATCGAACTGTCACCTCCTGGCTTATGGATCAGTGCTCAACCACTGAGCCATACCGGCAGGGCTAAATAGCAATCTTGATAGAAGGTTCTGGGTTTTTACTAAATAAAAGCCGCAGAGATTTGGAGGCAGAGGTATCGGGTGCTCAGAGAAAACCAGTGGTCTCTGCTTCCATTTCCCAGCCTCTCTAGCATTTAGGGTGGAGCAAACGGGATGTGAGCTATGAGCAGAAGTTCTGTGCTACTTTAATGCCCGGCCATAAATGTTCTTTCACAACTGTTCAATTCTCCCCTCCTGTGTTATAGAGGCCCTGGGATCTGAGACAGTGGCGCCATTCTATGGAAGTTACCCAGCGAGGGATTTCCTGGAGAGAGTTCTGCATTGCACTTCTGAGCAAGAAATGAACCTTGGCTGTGCTTCGGCCCTCCTCGCTACTTCACCCTGGCGTAAGTTAACCTAGTAGACATTTTTCAGATGTGTTTAATGTCAGAACGATTATTCAGATTTTCACCCGGGTTCCAAACATTGCCTTGGAAACTATCCTATACGTAAAGGTTTCATTTCCACAATCTCGTTATTCTTCTCCCGGTAATTTAGACACACACGTATCTGGAGAAGCTTTGGTTGCAGTGTTGGGTTGCTCTTTGCCAAGTAGTCCCATGAGTTTGAAATGATCAGACAACCCCAACAATGTCAGTGGAGAAGGAGAAAATGTAGAAGCAATTTCCCATCCGAGTGATGCATTTGTGCACCAGGCGGGGTAGGAGGAATGTTTATGAATAGTGTTCTGGGGAAGCTCTAACAGTGTGGCCTCTAAGAGAGTGATAATCACTTCGGTTCCATTGGTCTTTGTAAGTGAGCCCTGGAGGAAGTGTTGTCCCAAGTGTTATTCTGTGTCCCACTCCTTACTGCCAGCCACGTGCCTTCCCTTCGTCGGTACATGGCATTCACAATCCATTTCTTTTCTCAACTTCTGAAAAATTCCTCCCATGAACACCCTATCAATCAACTCGTGAGTTACTCATTCATTTGCTTATCAGACATTAACTGAACACCTTTGGTGTGCCTGGTTGCAGTGCCAGTGATGGGTTACGTGGCAAGTAATTATTCTGTTCCATGGATAAACTGTTCAATGGGAAATTATTTCAAACTTAGAGAAAGTTTGCTAAAATAGCACCAAAAATTCCCATAAATTCTTCTTGATGTTCCCCAAATATTAAAATCTTAACCTCATTTATCACTCTTCTTTTTCTGAAAAATTTTTGGAATAAGTTGCAAGCAAACATGATGTCTTTCTTCTGAAATGCTTCAGTACATGTGTCCTAAAAATAACGATTCTTTTTCATACTTCCGTGAAATCATTAAAATTTGGGGTTTATTACCATTATGCAGTCCTGTAGTTGGCAAGTATAGTGTGCCATTTATGCTTGTAAATAAAGTTTTATTGGAACACAGCCACATTCACTTGTTTATGCATTGTCTATGGTCGCTGTCTCCTTATGATGATAGAATTAAACAATTGTGTCAGAGACCATATGGCCTATCGAGCCAGAGATACTATCTGACCTTCTTGGGCAGAGGGGGAAGTATTTTGTGGGAAGATACTTTGAGTCATTTATGTATCTGACTTTTGGGCTGTATAAGGCCTGGGATATTATTTGGTCTGGCCCTGTCAAGGCATTAGGGGTAAGTTAATTTAATGTTTGACCAAATATAGCAGGCTTATTTTTAAGTTGATAATTTTGTATGGCCCACGAATAGAGAACCCCTATTCTAGAGAAAAACATTTTGACCCTTGACCTAAGAGATTTTACCACATTTATCCACAATGTATTTTATTATAAAACAATAAAACCCAATTTTTCTAGTGTAGTAGCCCATCCATGGTCACATGATATATTAAGTTATGTCTCTATTCTCCTTCATTATAAACAGCTATTTAGTCTTTATTTATTGTTTATGACTTTCACATTTTTTATGAATACAGGTCATTTATTTTATAGGCCATAGCTTAGGTTTGCCTGAAATTTCCTGATTACATTCATGGTGTGCATTTTTGGCACAAATTCTCCAGATGTGATGTTAAGTCTTAGTGCAATGTAATAGGAGACCCTTGTTGTCCATTTTTCCCATTAATCTGGTGATGTTAATTTTGATCCTTTGGTTAAGGTGGTATTTTTCAGATTTTCTCCATTATAAAATTACTGTTCCCTTTGTTTAATAAGTATTTTGTGAGACGATACTTTGCATCATTTAAGTATCCTTTTTTTTTCTTAGCAAACTTTTACCCAGTGGGTTTAGCATCAACTGATAATTTATCTCTGTAACAGTTATTATTGGTGGTTGCCAAAGTGAATTTAAAAATTCTCTTATTATTCTACATTAATTTGTAGAAGAATAAGATATTTACCTATCTGTCTGTCTATTCATCCATCCATCCACCCATCTATCTATCTGTGAGTATGGACTCTTGAATTTTAAATTTTATTTTGTGGCCTATAATCTGTTACTAGCACTGTTTATTTTGATGTTCCAAATGTTTCAGGACTTTTATTTTAAATGATGATTCATTAGGGAATAACTTGGAATACAAGTGGGCAAGCATAGAGCCTGGAAGTACTTGGTACTTAGTGAATATTTGTTGGATGCAGTTCCTAACTCACAGGAGTAAGTCCCTAAGTGCGCAGTGTTTGACACTGCATTAGGCTTGGGGAAGACTTAGTTTGGAGTAGTACTTCAATACCCTTCAAATATTATAGTCAACTTGAATAGAAAGCATGATAATTATTTTCTTTTTTAAGAATATTTTTTAAGAATTACTTTCTTTTTTAAATAGTTATTTTTTAAAATTTAATTTTCTCACTTGCTTTTGGGATTCTAAAATATTCTTATAGGAAACATGTTTTTCCCTAGACACATTCTAGTTTTAACTCAGTGGGAAAAGTTCTGAATTCCCTCGTGGTCTGGAAACTACTTAGTTTATCTTAGTCCTGGAAAGTGATTATCCCCAGGGATTCCGGAAAGGTCTTTACGTGAATCTAGAAAAACAGATTACAAGTAAAAACAGTTCTGTGTATTTTCAGATCTCTATTTTCTGAAATCTATAAAAACTAACCACAAGAAACATTCGAGGAAGCCATATTCCCGGATACAACACCACACCTCTTCCGCCTCATTTTCGTTCCTAACTTGCCAACAAGGGGAAAATTACTGCACATGCTCTGAATTTTGCTGTTATGGTTACCATTTGTGATTTGCCCTTAAAGTGAGTGAGTGGGTTGGGGTGCAATGGGCCTGTGTGGAAATGATGGGACTGTCGCTGAGACTGTCTGTGCCTGGAAGGAAGCCATGAGTAGTGAGGAGGAAATGGCTGAGACCGGCCTTGGAGGAAGTGTAATGGGTGATATTTTCCCTCTTCCCAAGTCGGGTCTTCGCTCTTCCCGTCAATAACTCGATAACTCAGAGGATGCAACCTGACTAATTCCTTTCCTTCTGCAAGTGGCTTATCCAAGCGTGATGCTTATTCCTTGGCAGCCCTTGCAGTGTCTGACTGGGGTTTGCTGGGACTCCCAGAGGGTCAGTTTGTGCACCTCTGGGAGCCTCTGTCTAGCAGCTCCCCTCCCCTGTCAGGGAGGTAGTGCGGGCAGACGTTGATCTTCCCTTTGGTTCTAAGGCACAGAAGAGCAGAACCAGTAAGCTTAGGTGCATAATTAAATGACCTTGCTTTCTGATTCACTCATGCATTGCCACTGGGAGTAAAACTGGTCCACTGGGTCTCAGTTTTGGAGATGAGCGATCTGAGGAGGTAACAGCACTTCTTTCCTGGAAGGCGAGCTCCACAGGTGACTTCCTCTGTTTGGATCGCTAAACCCAAGTTATGATTGGGAGTGCCATGACAATCAGATATGGTCAGAGCAACCTAGAAGACATTATACAGAGTGTCAGGCATCCATTGTGTTTCCCAGGAGGGTCAGGCATTGGACTTTACCTGGTGTCTGTCTCAACTGCCCACCTCCCTGCCATCTTTTTGTTTTAGTTTTTCTCCTTCTGAGCTCTCCTTCAGCAAGCACTCCCATCTCCTGCATGTGTCCTGTGGCGCATCATCGAACTGGCCAGTCCGCATTGTGAGGAACTTTGGAAGCCGCAGCCCAGGTGGGAGATAACCTTTGACAGGCTCTCTGCTGTTCTCAGGCAGCTGGAGTCACGCAGGGGCAGCAGGAAGCTGCTGCGGCCGCCGGGCTCTGCGGAGAAGACGATAACAGCAGGAGAAGCACCTGGGAGCAGCAGCACTTGGTCCAGGAAGAAAACAGGATCTAAAGTATAAACAACATCCTCACCGCACAAGTGAGCGCACAGCTCACACCAGACTTGGGCTCCATCCTCTCAAGGCTCTCCTGAGAACCTTAATTGAAACAGGAAGGTGGTCATGAGATGAAGCAGTTTCACAATTTCCGGTGGACATCATAAAGAGGTTTATTGTTGCTCTTTGACTTCTGTGCGCAGGAGCATGAGCCGCTCTGCCATATCTGCAACGTTGAGCTTGCTTTTAGCTGAGTAAAAGTTTCAGTACCTTAGGACTGACACTGTTTTAAAGGAAATGATACTAATGGGAACAAAACTAAAAGAAGAAAGGGTCTTGATTGACTTACCTTCCCTAACATAGCAGCAGTTATTTTTCCTAAACACTATTAGCAGCACATGGTGACATTTATGAAGTGTTCACCATTTAAGGCAGGTGCAGGGACCTTCAACTGTATCATCTCCCTGATTCCACAGAAAAGCTATGCACAGAGGCGTGAGGGAGCTCTCCCAATGTCTCACAGCTAGTGAGCGGTAGACCAGGACCAGAACCCAGGCTAGCTGGCTCAGAGTTCGCTCACCTGTGCTTCTACTCTTCCCCTACCTGCACTTCCTGATTTTTTAATAGGCATTGCATTACATCCATACTCTTTCATAAAGCTATTTTCTTATGGCAGAGCCACAGTCCTGATGGCATTCAGCCAGCACTTTTACATGTTGTGTCTCGCCCGAGATCTTTTTTGTGTAAATGGTCAGGAGGAATAATACCTCTACCTTAGAACTTCTCTACACACTCCTCGTTTATTGCAAGGGCAAGAAGCCAGGAAAAGAGTTGAGAAGGAAAATGCCTACATCAAATGCACCTGTCCTGGCTCTGAATAGGCATGACTATCCTTGTTTTATGAACCTCCACAGTGGACATTCCTCCTGGGTCCTGTTCTTCAGAGCAGTGCCCTCCAGACAGCCTCAGAGGTTGCCTCACCTGGATTGCTACCGGCGTTTCTGAGAAGATGTGAAATAGCAAGAGGTTAGAGGCTTTCAGAAATAGGTGTATCCTGGGAAGGCACCCACCTGCCTGGGCTAATTAGAAAAGCTTCACTTTTAGCAAATAATTTATTTCACTAAAAATAAATCGGAGTAAATAGCTAAAGATTGTTCAGGCTCATGGTAAGCCCCATGTTGTCATAGTTATCTTTATGTTAATTTATTCATTTGGGCAGCAAATATTGATTGAGCACATAGTACTAGAATTGTTCCATGGCTGGAAGCAGTAGTGAGCAAACACTGTGATTAATAGGTCTCTGTGTTATAAATACTCAACAGTAGATTGAAATAGCAAATGATGCAAAATGACGATAATAAAAATATAATTGCTTTGTTAAATTTCAACAGGCCAGGTACTTTCCATCTAGTAACTTCTTCATCCTTCCCAAAAAATCTTGTGTAGGCTTTAATGTACAAAAAGGTTAATTCTCTGATTCAACCAAATGCAATTATTATTCCTTTTTTAAAAATGAAGACAAAAACAGAAGGATAAAGACATCAACAGGTTTCCTGGACAATTACCCAGATAAAAATGGAGCTGGGATTCAAACCCAGGGCCCCCTGCCTCCAAGGACACACTATCAATTACAGTGTTGTACTGAAAGGCAGAACTTAAAACCAAATGTTACCAGAAGATTGTTTTAAAAAAGATTGGCAGCTGTAGCTACAATCACTGTGGATGTTAATATAATACTAGTATGGCTAGCTCCCATTGGCTTAATTTTATTTTCATCATCATCTTTAGATGACAGTAGCATTTGGCCCTTATAATTATTTCCAGGTGCCAAGATAAGGCCTGTAGGAAGAGCTTCCTTTCATGGTTAACCCCAGCGAATCATTTATCCTTCTTCCCATGACCAGGAGTTATTTTAATACCCACCTTCCAGGGAATGCCCTGGGAATTGACATAGATGGCCAGTCATATTTTGCAAGGTTTCATCAGCTCACCAACTCTGACCTTGCCTGGGGCACATCACTAAAGTCTATCTACCCTAGGGTCCTGGCAGTGTTTTTACATGGGTGGGATATGACCGATTCTCGCAAAGAGTTAAGAAGCCTCAGCTTCCTGCAGGAAATCTGTGACTGAATCCAGGACCGAGAGCGGAAACATTAAGTGTATCGTGGGAGAAAAGGAAAGCTAAGTGCTAAAGTTGTTACTCTGAACAGAGGATATAGGCGCATCCTGCAGAAAACTTCCTGTTTAGCGAGGAGTCTAGAAAACAAGATGAAAAACAACCCATTCAATGACCATTGTGTGAATAGTGTATTTCTAAACTTTCATTACCTTGGGCAAGACTTAGTCATAAGAGCCTGTATTTCCCAAGGTGGAAAGTTAGTAATTGATTCACACCCATCTCCCCGATCTTCCTTGTTTTGGCTACTCAGGAGCCTGAAATACATCTTTGGTTGGTCTTTCCCCTGAAATGAACTTCCGTTAGCTTGTATTAAACACTCTGCAGATGGATTCAGAGAATGCATTTAATGCATGTTGTTTCCAGCTATCTTGCCTCCTCCAGGGGCAGGTTATGGGGTCCAACCCCTGAGCAAAGAGCAAGAGACACTCATGGTCAAATGAAGTGAAGTGGCTCTTTATGCTCTTCATTTTCAAACACTTTCAGATGGAAGAATAAGACTGAATTCAAGAAGAAAAATTGGGGTTCTAAATTTCTTTAAAGTTTAAGCATTCAAGAAAATGTTAGATATTTAGCCAAACACATCCCAAATGGTGTTATGCATTATATTATGTGTCATACATTATATGTCATGTTGTGACAGGAAGTTATTATGAATAAAGACTTTAGTTGCTTTTCTAATTTATCTGATTAGATTCGCTGTGAACTAATGGTCTGCTTTATGAACTAGAAATGGTTAAAATGGAAAAGAATGGAGAGCTAATGTATTTGAACTTATGTTAGCTATCTAGCTTTGCAAAGGCACCTATGTGATTAATGACTGTGTATGGGCTATTTAGCTGTCTTCTCTCTAAGATGTCCTTCATCTTCCCTTCTCTTTCCTCTCCACCCTCCAAATTAGGATGGCCTCATAATCATCCTCATTCTCTTTCTCATTATATTTTCTGTTCTGAAATTTTCTGATTATGAAACACTAGCAACAAATAAGTATTTAAGGATAGAGAAACATTTGCCATATAAATCAGTAAAGATGAAAAATGCATCCAATTATTGGTAGGTATAACAGTCTGTTTTCTGTTCTTTCAAACAGCATAGATTGGAACATAAATTAGTTTTTGGAGATAGAACTTTGATTGTACCATTTTTATAAGATAATGTTCAGCTGCTTCCTAAGACCCCGAGACCCTTCTCTATATAGTTTTATATGTTTTGGTTAGCTCTTAAGAATGCTGTAGTGAGCCTACATAATAAAAGGGTAGTATGCAAACTGTCCCCTTGACCAGGAGGTCATCTGGGAGTTTGACCAGGGGGTAGGGCCGGCCTGAGGAAGGGAGGGAGGCCCCTGCTGGCAACAGGCAGCCACTAGGGACCCTATCAGTGTACGAATTTCTTGCACTGGGCCTCTCATTTATAAAATAGCAATAATAACAATAACATTCCCTGTTGTTGCCTTCTTACATATATCATTACAGTGTTAAGAACTTGGAATAAGTATGCTGTTATCCTAGTCAAGTTCAGTGTTACCTTCATGTAGCTAACCAGTCCATTGTTGATTGTTAATTTTGATGACCTCATCACCATGACCTCTATTCCACTTCTTGTGGCCATGTTATCATGCAGTGTTGTTTCATCTTAGAAAATCAGAGTCCCCTCTCTCTGACACTAATCACTTATCCTCTGGTGCTGACTCCTACCTGAATGCTTGCTATGTTTATTCTTTGGTTTCATTGTGATCTCTGGTTCTCTGAAGGTCTCTAACTTCTCTCTGTGAGCTCTCTCTGCCCTTTTTTTCCCTTCCTATCTAGCATGGATTCCACACTTCATTCCTCAGTATCCTAGAAGCGTTTGCTCTGGTTGTTCAGGACCCAATGTGTTTTTTATTGATTTCAGCAAGAGGAAGGGGAGAGCGTGAGAGAGTTATCAATGATGAGAGAGAGTCATTGATTGGCTGCCTGCTGCATGTCCCACTAGGGGATCCAGCCCAGAACCCTGGCATGTGCCATGATCAGGATTTCAATCCATGACCTGCTGGTTCATGGGTCGATGCTCAACCATTGAATCACACTTGCCGAGCACATAACCATATACTCCTAAAAAGCGATTTTTTCTTCTTTTACAACCCTCTTATACTTTTATTACTCGTCCTGCCTAGTGGCTAACACTCCTGATTAAATGAAACTCCAGGAGGGCAGGCACTTGTGTGCCTTGTTCACAGCACAGAGTTGGTGCTGGACTCTTAGGCTTGTTGAATGATGCAAATTCAACTTCACAGCACCTCTTTGGGGTGGATATTACTATCCTCAATTTTCTAGCTGTGGAAACTGATACACATAAAATTGTGTATATGTTCTTTACCACTATGCATCTTCCTTCCATAAGTGGAGTTTCTTTTTGTTTTAACGTATCTTTATTGATTTTAGAGAAGAAGGGAGAGAGAGAGAAAGGGAGATAGAAACATCAATGATGAGAGAGAATCATGGATCGGCTGCCTTCTGCAACCTGGGCATGTACCCTGACTGGGAATCGAACTGTTACCTCCTGGTTCATAGGTCAATGCTCAACCACTGGATGACACTGGCTGGGCTGGAGTTTATTAGTAGTCTTTTCTAAAACATACCTTGGGCACTTTTGCTGACTGCTATTTGGACTGTTAATCTGAATAGCTGTGCTAAGAAAAAGAGATTTGAAAATATAATTCAAAATCTAAAAATATAGCATTATGGATGGTTAATTTCTTCCTCCTACTTTTCTATATTACATAAAATGTTCTCAGTCATTACTATTCAGACATAAAAATCATTTTAAAAATTACAAATATCATAAGTCCTGCAAAGCTAGAGGCTATCCCCCGAAGCTTAGCTGTGAGGTTTCCTATATGTGACTACATTTATCTGTTCAACAACCAAGATATTTCTTTTGAGGGTTTTAGTTATTTCAACTGTAGTGCCTAATAGTAATAAGGTTAACCCTTGGCAGAATTGACTGAAGTTGATAAAGGTTGTCATAATCATACTTTCCCCCTTCTTTTTTTCCATCTGAAAGTCTCCCTTTGCATTTCCTTTTAGCTGCTTAGTGACTTCCTGTTTTCTCATGTATAAACCTCTGTTTTCTCATGTATAACCTCCATATCAGAAGAGGAAAACTGTTTATCATTTGTTACAAGGTTACTATATGCAAAGAACCTCACTAAGTAAATGACAGTATATCCTTTGTTCTTTTTAACAGTCTTATCAAGTAGATATTATTATCCGAGTTTTGTGGAAAAGGATGTTGAATCATAGAGGTTATGTTTCTGTGGCCAAGGTCCTAATACTAGTGGAGAGAGCAGGATTAGATTTTAGGTGGAATAAGTCTTAATTTATGGCCCTGAACAGTTCCTCCCATCTCTCTCTGCTTGTATTCCTTAGATCAGTGGTCGGCAAACAGAGTGAACAGAGCCACAAACCGCATGTGGCTCTCGAGCCGCAGTTTGCCGACCACTGCCTTAGATCAAGAGGGGGTCTATTTCTCTACTCCTTCAATTGGGGATGGACCTTGATTGTTTCTAGATCCCAGCTGTATTTTCTTTGTAATTCTGGTTTCTGTTCTTAATCAAAGTCTTTCGGAGGGAGTACTCACCAAAACTTAGAATGATAGATTTTACCTGCCAAGGCAGCATACAAGAATTTGATCAGATTTTAGTTGCTTTCTCATTGGAAGGGAAAGAGCTTTTGGGCTTGCAGGAACTCTTATTGCCTTCTTGAGTTGTGACACCTGGGAACTGTAATACAGTTAGGTGTTTCCTTAAGAGAATCTAAGTCTCCAGGAGGCAGCAGGGAGTCTGTTCCATTAACGTCTTCCTGTATTAAACGTTCCAGTTTCTTCCTCATCATTGTCATTATGATCACCTTCATCTTCATAATCATCATCAATACCGTTTATAAAAATCCCTTATTGAACAAATGATTGGCAATCATTATCCTGGCCTACAAAACAAAACAAAAAGAAATGCCTTCCAATAAAGAATTGTATTTAAAAAGAAAGAAAGAAAGAAAGGTCTTCCAAAAAATCCAAGTGAGCTACTTGTCTGCTAGTTCTGTTGCTCTCTATGTTGATTTCATTAATATTTTCAAAACATCACTGACTCTAAAGCGTTTCAAATCATGAACTCAAACAGTTGGTCTCAATAGTGCAGACCCAGACTGGTCCTGAATGGGGACCCTCTGTTTCTCACGTTGTAATAGTTCGCTACTACTCAGGCGAAAGAGTAGAATGTCTTGGATGAGATCTTTATTAGCTTTTAACAAGGTAAGAGTCAAGCTCTATGCAAATTTGACATCAGAGATAGTTCACTTTGAGATGGGGCAGACTACCTCTTGCTGCTTTCTCTAGACTTTCTAACTTTTCTCATATTTAATAACCAATTGTTCACTGATTCTAAGGAAGCCAGTCCTAGATGTGAGCGGAGCAAAGACTCTCTACTTGGAAATGCTCCCTAATTCAGAACATAGGAGCTAAAGTTCAGAAGCCAGGCTCTGTGCACCTTACTTAACCACTGGGCACACAAAGATTGGTCAAGGAAAGCAGACAGTGCATGGGGACTGACTAAGCAGTGCATTGAGAAGCTGCACAAACCCTACCTGCAGTTCCACACACTCAGAGAGCGTTTTCCCATCTGACAATATTCAGAGCAGTTTGGCTGCTCCAAATTCCTTCTCCACCTCCATCACTCAGAATCCATGAGACAGACACCAGGTCCTCCTTTAGCTCATCCAAGGAGACTCATTTAACAATCTGGGAAGTTGTTGATGAGAAAATGTAGAAGCTAGGTGGCGCTGGCCGCCACAGGCTGCACAGGATCACTTGTACATGTCAGAACATGCCCTGGGTCCTGGCACCTTTCTTCAGGAGTCTGATACCAGATGCACTGAGCCGACTGGAAACAGAGAAATGTAGGCACTTCCTTGCTCTGCGCTCAGACTGTGTCATCTGACTCACTCCCGCACAGTACTTAACAAGGAAAACACAGAAAGCACCACTTGTGTTTATCTATTTTCTAAGTGGACTCCTCCTGGTCATTTGCGCTTCTAATATTCTGTTTGGTCTTTTTGGTTTTGCAATCACCACTGACTGGGAGTTCCACAGGAAAACCAGAGCTTCCAAAATAGCAACTGGAAGAGGACTCGGTTCAGTCCCTTTTCCATTAATGCCTATTTTCCACCAACCATATAACCTGTGAATTTGGAATATTTTCCCAATAGCACTGGCTTTTATCAGTTACAGTGCCTGTCAGGAAATAAAATTGCTTTGGTGGAGAGACCGAAATTATAGCTGAGAACACAGGAATGTCTAAGCAGCCTTTGCAGTCCAGCAGAACAGAAGGGAATAGAAGTGAGGTGGGTCAGGGAGGCAGGCCCAGCAAAACCAGAGCTGTGTGAATTTCTAGTCACACCTTCCAGTCAAATCTCTTCTATAGTCACTCAGCCTAAGCACATTAATCCTACAGAGACTTAATACAGAGATATTCAACTGCAGCTCTGATAAAATTTTCTGCCTTGTGAATGCATATGGAAAGTGTTTTATAGATAGAAGTATTGAATCCTGTTTAGATATACATTTAATAATTTCTATTTATTGGAAATAATGCAACCTCATTAAAGTGAAAAGTCCTCAAGAATATGCTTCTACCCTGACCGGTTTTACTCAGTGATTAGAGTGTTTGCCTGCAAACCAAAGAGTTGTGTGTGTGATTCCCAGTCAAAGACATATACATGGGTTGCAGATTTGATCTCTGACCCAGTCGGGGCTTTGTGCAGAAGGCAGCCACATCGATGTTTCTCTCTCTCTCTCTCTCTCTCTCTCTCTCTCTCTCTCTCTCTCTCTCCCTCTCCTTCCATCATTCTCCCTCCCTCTCTCTCCTCCTTTCTTCCTCCTTTCCAGTCTCTCTAGATATCCATGGGAAAAAATATCCTCCGGCAAGGATTAACAAAAGAAAAAAAAAAGAATATGCTTTTGTTAGTATTCCCAACTGTTCTGAAAGATACAGCACATAGTGTATATACATTCATAATCACAAGATAAAGCAGAGCATGCTGGTTTTTTTTTCTTTCATATTGGTAAATGTCTTTATGTTCCATGGCTGGGAGATGTTGCTCCTAAGTAACCAGTGGAAACCGGCTTCTAGGCTGGCAGAGGGGGTCATAAACCTCTTTCCATTAGTCTCAGAGCTGTTGGAATCTTGGTTCCAGTGCAAGTAGCTCTGGTCCAGATTAATATTTCTATTCTCACCCCTCCATACAAAGAGCCTGTTGAAGAGAATTTCTTTCTCCTTTATCCCTCTTCCACCTTTCCCTCCTCCCACCTCTCCCAAACTCTGCTCCAGCCTAGTGGGCATGGTAGTGATGGAAGACTTCATGGAAGAAAAGGCTTGGGAATTCCAACTTTACTCTTGCTGCAGAAATACATTTCAGCCTCATCTCCATAGAAGTGGCCACGTTCCGCTCACAGGAGAAAATGGGTTCAAAAAATGGCGGCCGACTCATTTGTCTTATTCATCCAGGTATTTCTGGCACCTGGCATAATACTTGGCATAGAGTACGTGCTCCTCAGCTACAGTTACTTTTCTGTGTCTGCTTCCACGTTCCAAAGACAGGAAGATCTCTGTCACCTTGGACTGAGTATGAGATAGTTCTGAGCACCAAGGTATATGTGGAATTGTGTTAGAAACTACAGGGGTTGCAAAGAATGATACAGGATCCATGTTCCCTAAGAGGTTACCTATAAGAACATAACTAACTACATAGTTGGAAGGAGAGGTTATAACACATTGCCAGTCAACCATCTGCCTCCAGATCTAGCTGTGCTTCCATTTCAAATCTGGGTAAGCTAGCCAAATGCCACAAAAGAAACCACAAAGCCAATATGGATTCTTGGCTAACTGTACGCCAATACCCGTTAGCTTTCTATGGGCAGGATTTGGCCAATTGAAGTCATTTGTTGCCAGTGCTCAGAGGAAATTAGGGATTAAATAAACCTAGTTATGTGTTCCTATGATAGTGTCCATGAACCCTTGAAGTTGCATAGTCGCAACGGCACACTTGGCAAGTTTGGGGCACTGTTATGCTGTCTGTGGAATTAGTTTTAGTGGCTTGGTAAAGTGCATCAGCTATTTAAGCATTGTATTGTGTTTCAAGGGCATTTTTCCCTCCCCACTCCAATGTTACAAATTTTGCTCTAAGAGAAAGCTCGTGTCTATGTTAGCTTTCTTTTAGATTTCCTTTATTTACCTGTTGGGCATAAATGCACTTATAGTTAAATTATGGAGTGACCAGAATTTGTCAGCCTCAGTATTATGGACATTTTAGGCAAGTTTGTTCTTTTTGGTGGGGGCTGTCCTATACCTTGTGGGATGCTTAGTAGCATCCCTGGCCTTTGCCACTAGGTGCCACTAGAACACCCCCTCCCTACAAAAAAATGTCTCCGGATCTTGCCAAATATCTTATACTAACATTATTTGTCTGCCTAAAACCATAATACCATTATTCCATAACCACAACTTGGTAAATGGATTTTTCTGCCATATTTAACCAAAAACCCATGTGAGAAAAATGCTAATGGGGAGGGGAAATAAAAACGCAATGCTGATCCTCACAAAGTATTCCTTGACCAAGAAAATGCCTTGCGCAACCTACCACTGTCTCTGCTCACTCTGTCTTTCTCTCATGCATAGTTGTTTTGAACAATTTGAGGTGTGGGACAGAGACCAGCTGCAGAACTTCTGGAGAGTTCTCTGGGCAGAGGATTATCTATCTGAGTGAGCATGCCACAGGTGGATGTGGGTGACCGAACGTACAGGGGTATCTTCCTGATGGGAATTCCATTCTGTTGCATATACTTGGTCCTGAGTTTGTTTGTTATTGGATTGCTAGGTGGAGAGAAACTATTGTAAGTGACTTTTAAATCTATTGTTTATTGCTGTGAGTAGGGAATGGTGTAGACAGGAAGAAAGCAGCATTATAGAGTGTAAAGAAGAAAGGCTAAAGCGATGCTGATGGTTAGATAGGGAAGTGCAATTGACAAAGCAGGAGTAAAGCCTTGTCAACTGAGTAGTTTAAAACCTTCAGGAATAAACATTTAGGAATTTTATAGGTGATTTCCCAGGATTCTTTTCTGCCTTCCCAAAAGGAGATCCTGGAACCATAGTATGTCCTTCTCCCTCTTTAAAATAAAACTGGGTAAGAAAGTAGAGAGGAGCCCAGCTGATGTGGCTCCTTGGTTGAGCGTTGACCTGTGAACCAGGAGGTCATGGTACGATTCCCAGTCAGGGCTCATGCCTGGGTTGTGGGTTTAATCCCTACTGTGAGGTGTGAAGGAGGCAGCTGATCAATGATTCTCTCTCATCATTGATGTTTTTCCTTCTCCCTTCCTCTCTGAAATCAATAAAAATATCTTAAAAAATAGATCAGTTTTTGTTGTAGTTGTTGTTATTTTGTTTTTGTTTTGTACTGGCTTTTCTGATCCAAGTGAATGGAAATGACTTGTAAAGATTAGGGGTTGGTATGTGTCTTTTAGGTCTGTGCTGGTCTATTTCTTCATAGTCATCATTGTGAGCCTTGGACACAGAGGGACTCAGAGATGGATAAGAGAAGGAAATTCAAGGAAGAAAGGTGAGGGTTAGAGCAGAGTCTTTGCTGACCAGTTGTCAGTGGTATGATCTCATCTATCACACATAAGCAACCTGTGTTTATTTTCTCCTTATAGGTGAGTGAACCAAGGTGAAAGGAGTTAAATGTATTGAGGGGGAGAACACTAGGAAGTGGCAGAGTGGACATTCAGATTGATAGTGGGATTCTAAAGCCCACTGTTTTCTTGTGACCTCCTGAGGGCCCTGGACAAGATGAAGTGTTTGTCATATCTGCCTTTTGTGATGAGCGGGAGGAGGTGGGCGTCCTCTTTGCTGTGACAGGAGATGTCAAGCCCATGCATTGTGATTACACGCTGGGGAGCTGCAGAGAAGTTTGTGTGTATTGATTACAATCTGGCGGCAGAGCAAAATATTTGACTGCCAAAGATTCATTAAAGTATGTGTCTGTTTTTGCTACTTAAACACATAATGACTAGCAAAGAAAAGGCTGATTTAAGTACATAGCTCCATAAAATCTTTCCAGATATGTTATTTTCTATTTAAAGAGACCATTTAAAAGTTTATTTGTGGTTTTCCAGAATTTTGTTCCAGAAACATATCTGAACCTCACAGTGGCTCTAGAATATGCTATGGAGACTTTACTGAAGTGAACTGAAGAGAAATTCATATGAATCAGTATAAAACACAGCATTTTTCTCATTGTTTCTTATTTAGAGATTGAAATCACCTTCACTGAAGCCCTGTTCTTGAAACTAGGATCTTATCCTCTGTCTTGCGGTGGAAATTGCTAACATAGTTATTGTACAGCCTCATCCTCCCCATAGATATAGCAAAGCCTGGCCCTGGGCCACCCTTCTCTTACCGCCCTGGCCTCCAGGGAACCACCTCTGAACTTCTTGGTGATTCTGGTCCCCCTTCACCTGTGCATTCCCATTGGCTATGGGGCAGGTGTCTCTTTGCTCCTCTGATGAGTCTTCTGGACTCACGTAATTGACCCATCCAAGCTCCTCAGCCTTTTTATTCCTCTACCACATGCCAGGGCCACTCAGGCATCTTTACAATGCTGAGAGTTAACTGTTGCTCCCCACTTTCCCGCCAGGCTTCTAAGTGCTATATTGACAACAGATTTGTCCATGTTCCTGGGTTCTTCACTAGGATGTTAAATACCATCAAGTAAAATATCCCGAATTCAATGAAATCTTGCTTACTGATGCTTACTTTCTAGCCCCTTGATCAAGCATTCTCAGCATCACATCACAGGAGAACTCTCCTGATTCCTGCTGGGTCTTTGGTAAGTAGGTCTTTAGGGATATAGTCTCCTTCTATCCTCCTCAGACCCAGCATGCGCCTAGCCTAGTTATGGTGAGATTTAACCTTAGTTACCAGCCTGGACCCTGGCGGGGAGGTGTGGGCAGCTCCTGAGGGGGCATTCTATTGGTTTCCTATGACTGCAGAACAAATGACCACCAACTCAGTGACAGAAAGCAATGTAGATTTATTATGGGACAGTTCTGAAAGTCAGAAGTTCTAAACTTGAGATGTCAGCAGAGAGAACTTATTTCCTGGCCTACTCGAGTTTTTAGATGTCACCTGCATTTCTTGGCTCAGGGCACCTTCTACAGCAAGTTTAAATCACTCTCTCGTTCTCCCATGCTATTTCTGTGGCCCATTTTTATTGTTATACCTCTTTCTCTGACCCTGTTGCCTCCCCCTCTTATAAGGACCTTTGTGGTTACACTGAGTCCACCTAGATAATCCAGGATAATTTTCACATTTCAAGATTCTAATCACATTTGCAAATCCCTTTATCATTAAAGAAATATTTTGACAGATTCTAAGGATTAGGATTCTATAATTAGGGGCCTGTTATTCTGTCTCTGTAAGTACCTGGTGTTTTATGGAAGAAGGCTATTGTAGTGCCATATGCTAACTCTTCTAAGAGGAATGACCAGCTGCCTTGTGCCAGGACTCCCCATGCCCCTCTTACTAACCAGGATGTGTCCTCTAATCCTGCTGGGTGGTGAGTTGACCAGTTCAAATCTTTATCTCATTGCCTATTTCTTCAGATTGTTCTGGCACCATTTTTATTATTCCAGATAGTGGGGAAAATTGATGGCAAGATGGGATTAAACATGCAGGAAAATAAGGGAAACTTGGGAGAGAAATGAAATGATATGGGAGAGCCTTTAGCTTGAGTGGTGAGCGGAAGTCCGAGAATGCCCTGCATGCTGAGGGACATCAGTAATGCTGTTGTGAGCCCTCAGACCAAAGTTGGCTTTCAAAAGAGGCTCTGTCTCCAAAGAATGGGTGTACCTGAACATCCCTGCCATATTCAGTCTCTGGTCAGAGCAGTAGCCTGTGGGAGAACAGCCTTGACATAGACACCTCATTGGATTCTGGAGCTCAGCAGATGGGCCCCTGGTTGAATTATTCTCATGTTTGAAAATCTTTGATTAGCATTCTCGTGCTACTGTATTTGACCCCATTTGCCTTTCAAACACTATGAGATAAATCTTAGATAATGAACATGTGGTCATAACATTACCTCATGAGTCTTAAGAATGTAATTTAAGTACTACAGAGATATATAAACTTCCTTGGAAGTTAAAAGGAAGAAAGTAGCACAAACATTTAGGACAAGACAATGTTATGAGCATTTGCAGTGGGCCTTGAGGGATTATTGCTGTTCTACTGGACTGATGATTGGCTGAGGGGAGAGAGCCTTCCTCATGAGCAAACCACTGAGCAGTTTCAGAAGGGGACAGTGAAGGGCCTAGTGTATCTGAGGCATCCAGTGTCTGGTGGGAAGCAGTGATTGTTTAGGTGATTAACTAGGGTCATGGATTGGAGGGTAAAGGTGGGTATGATAGGGAGGAGTTAACCAAGCAACAGGGATGGAAAGTGTTCTGGAGCAGGAAATAGCAAGTGAGGAGGATGAGGCACTTTTGAATGAAGATGAGCTATGTTAGTGGATAACAAAGATGGGCTTGTCATTAGATTTGAAAAGTATCTAGGAATTGTGAGGCCAAGGTATTAAAGTGATTATTAGTATAATTGGTGATTATATTGGAGTGATGGTCAGAGAAGAGGAGAAGGAAAAACTCTTACCGGAAGTTGGAGGGTGAGGGGTGGAGAGTGTCTTAGAATTCTGTGGACTACAGCAAAGAGGAGAGGAAAAGGCAGATGTAAGTGCATGCATTACTGCAGGTGAGATGTCAGGAGAATGAAGTACCCCTTCTCCTACCCTAGAGTACAAGTATTTATCATGGGCCAACCAACAAATTCGGTAAGTGTGTGATAAATTCTATCTCCCCAGGCAGATGTGAGTACCTTGAGGACTCATTTGTCTTTGTAGCACCAGGATGTGGTTCAAAAAATAGGACCATATAAATATTCATTAAGAAACTATTGAGTAAATGAATGAGGAATGGGTGTCAGGAAATGAAGAGAACTATCTATTTGGTACATGCTGAGTGATAAGCACTATCAGTAACTTTCACTTACATAGTTTTACTGATTTTCCAACAACTGTAGAAATAGGTATTATTCTCATTTAGAAACAAAGAGATTGAGACTTTGATAGTTTACATAACTTGCCCAATTTCCCATCACTGGTAAATGGCAGAAACAGAGCAGGATACTGGAGTGGGGTGGGGGATGGGAGCAGAAGTTTCCTTACTGAGGAGGGCTTTGATGTGGTTTTTGAAAAAGCCTGGTTTTGGTCAACACTAGGACATTGAAGGGGTTTGTGAATAAAAAGGCACAATTTAGTGGTAAGACAGTGGACTTTCAGATGATGCAGTGAAAATGAGACTATGGAGTAGTGAGTAGGGCTGGAATGTCCAATAATTGAATAAGGATGAGAGACTGGAAAGATACAGCTACATGAATGGGTTTGAAAACATTGGGATTTAGGAGCTATTTCTTTGGTATTATTTTCAGTTTGTTGAACTACATCCCAGAATATAAAACAATAGAAAACCAAGTTAGGCTATGTATTAGTGTTCTATTGCTGCATAACAAATTAACCCAACACTCAGCGGCCTTTATGTGGAATCTGGGAATGGCTAAGTTGGGTCCTCTAGTCCACAGATTCTCACAAGGATTCAGCCAACATCTCACCCCAGCTGTAGTCATCTCAAGCCTTAAGTGGGACAGGACAAGCTGCCCAGCTCCTTCCCGGTACAGTCGACGTCATTCAGTTCCTGCTGGCTGTAGGACAAAGAGCTGCAGTTCCTTACCACTTAGCCTCTCTGGAAGGCTCCCACCATGGTAGCTGTCTTTAGAAAAATGAACAAGTGGAGAGAGAAAAGAATCCGGCAAAGTGAAAGTCACAGACTCATAACCATTTTCAGAAATAAAGTCCCATTAGTTTCGTTATTTAGATCAGATCATTAGGACCAGCCCACCACAATGTGGAGGCACAGATTCGCTCATGGCTATTTTAGAATCAGCCTACTACAAATTGATTTGCTAGCAGTATGATGCTCTCTTCCCAAGGAGGAATTAGAGGTGAAGTTGTTGGTGTAGAGAGTAACATGAGGCAAAAGGGAAATAGGTCATGAATAACGTGGATATGTAAGGAACTAGAATGATTTAGTCAGACTGTCATTTATCTTTCTGACCCACTTTCTGCAATGGGCTTTCTGGAAGGAAGTTGCCACTTTATCTGACTCCTTTTCCATTGAAATGTTGGCTACAGTAGAACATTTTAGTGTATCATCTTTTGCTAACCATTTGATCACAAATTTGGAATCTTGTGAATTTCATTGACAGCTCTGCTTTCTCCAAGTCATATCAAACGATTCACTAATCAAGGCATTTCTTAGTTTCTGGAGCCTCAACATTTTATGACTGGACAAGTTGTGTTATTTTGCCCAGGGTCAAAGAATAGCAGCAACTGAGATAAGGCCCTGCATACATTGATCGTCTGTTATGGGAATTCAACAAAGAAGGACTATTCTTGTTAATGGAAAAAGACACTGTTTTTATTCTCTGAAACCAAGGACCTTTTTTTTTCTTTTACTGTGAATTGAAAGGGAATTTTAAAGGTCTCCTACATCTTTGTGGGATACCAATTCAGTCTTGACAGTTTTAATGGTAAAGGAACAGTCTTTTCAACAAATGGTGCTGTGACAACTGGACATCCACATGCAGAGAAGGAATTTGGATCCCTAGTTTGTACCATGTATAAAAATTAACTCAAAATGGATCAATACCTAAATATAAGAGCTAAACCTATACAACTCTTAGAAGAAAAGAAGGGGAGTAAAATCTTTGTGGTCTTGGATTAGATAGATCATGGTCTCTTAGATGTGACACCCAAAACACAAGTAGCAAGATAACTTTGACTTCATCCAAATGAAAAACTTTAGCACTGCAAAGGGAACCATCATTGAAAAAGATAGCCCACAGATGGGGGAAATGTCTGAAGATCCTGTAACTGATAAGGGACTTGTGTAAAAATATATAAAGAATTCTGAAAACAACTCAATATAAAAGATGAATAACCTAGTTTACATGTGGGTAAAGGATTTGACTAGTTAATAAAGAAGATTTAGGAAGGATCAATAAACATGAAAACATCTTCAATATGCAAATCAGAATCACAGTGAGATGTCATTTTACACCTACTAGAGTATCTGTACTGGAAAAGACTGACAATAAAGTGGAGAAATTGGATGCTTATGCCGAGATGGTGGAAATTTGAAAGGGAACATCTGCTTTGGTGAAGAGTTTGACAGTTTTAAAAAATTGAACATAGCGTTAGCATATGATTTGGCAATTGTGCTCTTAGGTATATACCCAAGAAAATTGAAAACATATATTTACACAAAATAATGTAGAGCATTATTCATAATAGCCAAAATGCAAAAACAATCTATGAACTGATGAATAGAGAAACAATATGTTTATAATGTATCTGAACACTGGAATATTATTTGACTATAAAAAGTATGAAGCATTGATACATGCCACAGCATCAATGAACCATGATAATATTATGCTAAGTGAAAGGATTCAGACACAAAACACCACACATCATATACTTCCGTTTATATGAATTATCCAGACTAGGCAAATCCACGAATAGAGAAAGCAGATTCGTGGTGGCGGGGGCTGAGGGCAAGAAAGAATGAGGAATGACACTAATGGCTCTTGAGTTTCTTCCTTTTTTTTTGGTTAATCCTCACCAGATGCTATTTTTTCCATTGATCTTTTAGAGAGAGTGGAGGACATAGAGAAACATCTATGTGAGAGAAACACAGCAATTGGTTGCCTCCTGCATGTGCCCTGACCAAGGCCTGGGCTGGGGAGGAGCCTGCAACCAAGGCACATGTTTTTGACCAGAATTGAACCCGGAACCCTTTGGTCTGCAGACCAATGCTCTGTTCACTGAGCCAAACTGGATAGGTCTTGAGTTTCTTTTTGAGGCAAGGAAAATGCTCTATAAGTAGATGGTAGAGACCAATGCACGACTTTGTGAATATACAAAACACACACACACATATACTGAATTATATACAGTAAAATAATGAACTTTATAATATGTGAATTACATTACAAAAAAGCTGTTATTAAAAAAAAACTCCTATTTCATCTCTTCTGAGTCTTGAAATTTAATAAAATAAACAATAGCCTGGACTGTGTTGGTGCCTCTGAACCAAGTAAACTTTCAGCCATTGGCATCCCATTATACATTTTCAGGTTATATCTTGTTGACTGTATCTAACTGTACTACAAAAACCTATCACAACAGCCTAATTGCCCACCATTCAAAGAATTGTATAGTTCCATTCACTATTAATATAAAGGCCAGGAAAAAAAATTCAGTCTTTTTTATTTCAGTGTTTTGAGTTTTCATTAACATTTTGTTATTTAATATGAGAAATCTAGCCAATGTAATTAGGAGATGCTAACCGTTGTCATATAAAATCTCCTAAGAAATAGTTCAAGTTCTCACTTCCCACCCCCTGAATTCTCAATTCTGTTTTGAAAAGTAGAAAAAATTGTTTCTGAAATATAGGTTCAGATGTGTTTAACATAATTTTTTAAAAAAATATCTTTCTAAGCACAAGATATAAAATGAAAAAAATAAAAAAAATTCACAAAGATAATAATACCACACATGAGAGCTTATTTTTTAATTTGGTAATTTTCTGCTAAGATCAAAGCATCTGAGAAGTGTAGCAAGTAACAAGACAGATTTATGGAACCCACACATGGCAATATTTTATGTAAAATTAGTCAAAATCATTATACTTGTAAATGAAGAAATGGATTCCAACCAGTTTGCATTTTCTGAAAAGCAATCATCTCTGAACTGAAGAACTGAGCAGTTGATTGGATTCCTTGATCACCAGCCTTGCAACTCCAAGTAAAATCTGAGGAAGTCTGCCAAGCATTGGCTCTCAGAAGATTAGGATAATAACACATTGATTTTCAATAAGTAGGATTCAACCCATGTTGCGGTCTATATATTCAGATCCAAGCAACTGAGAGGAAATGAGCCATTAGAAGAATTTTCCACGGAAACTTCTTTGTTATGCTCTTATGTATTCCTAAAATTTTCTGATAACACTGGACTTGGAAACATCAATATGCAGCCTACAAATTGGATCAGGCAAGAATAATCCACGGATTTTAAGTACGGGGAGAAATTTATGAGGAACAGGATATTTGAATGGATTTAAAATGTCTGTCCACAGAGTTCTTAACTATTGTGAGTGAGACTGGAACTTCAGTAATTATGCAGGGAAGACTCAGGCCTCACTTTGCACCTTGACTGGTCATCAGAGTTACTGTCACTCACGAAGAGCAGATGGACATTCCCAGGATGTGGCATTCCCAGGAGGACTTCACATCACCTATGCAGTGTTCCAGCTGAGAAGGTATAACTTCCATCAGATCATGAGGAGATAAGGGACACACCCCAAAGGAGGACATTTAAACAAAGATAGGACTGGATTTTTCCAGAATGTTAATATGGAAGGAAAGGCTGTGGAAATGTTTCAGATCAAAAGAGGTCAGAGACATGACAAGGAATCCAACACTGGAATGCGGGTGGGGCAAGGCTGTATATGACACCAAGTCAAGTGACAGTTGGAATATAAATTATAGATTAGGTAAAAAACACTTGCTGATATTAAATATTGGCCACAGTTGACAACTGCACTTTGGTTATGTAATAGGATAGTCTCATTCTTAGGACATACACATTGAATTACTTATGGGCTGAGGCCACTATATCTTTAATTTATCATCACATGGTTCAGGAAAGAAATTAGATACAGCTAGATACTTACATAAATAGTAGCAATAATAGGTAAAATGAGGTAAAATATTAAAAATAGGTTAATCTGAGTAAAGGGGATATGGGTATTTTTCATATTATTTTCATTTCTACAATTTATAAATTTGACATTATTTCAAAATAAAAAGTTTAAAATATATCATTGATCTGGGAAACGTTTGTTTCTCTTGGCAAGGGATTGCTTGCTTGTGAATAATTCAGCAAATGAATCCCTTGACTTGGGAAATCTAGTGCTTTTCAAATATGATGACTTTGCAAATTAAAATTTGGATGCAAGTTTGGGATTATGTCGAGAAGGCAAGGCAAAAGGCTAATTTTATTTCTGTTTAGAAGCTATTTGGTTACAAGAAAAACAAACCCATGTTCACCCAAAAGGACATTTATTATAAGGAACCAAGAGAAATTCATGAAGCCCAACTGTGGGAAGTACTGCTGGCCTCATGGGAACTATAAAGATCTCCCTCCGCCTCTCTCAACACCCCCCTTTCTCCCCCCTCTCTCTTTTCTCTCCCTCTTTCTCTCCTTCCCCCTTCCTGCCTCCATTCCCCCCTTCTCTCCCCCTCTCTCTGGTCAGCTCTGGTCAGAAATAATGATATGGATTGCTCAGACACCTCAGATAAGTATTTTTATGTTGAAATTAAAGAAGAGTCACGACTATTGCTCTTTAATTAGTAACTTAGTACAATGGTTTATCTTAAGGCTAGTATAAGATAAAAAATATTAATTTGAGCAGTGATGTACTTAGATTTGTCTTTTATAAAGAACATACTGACATAACATGGGGAATAGATTTTAGAGCATCAAAGGAGAATGGGAGATATTGTTAGATGCTAATATTGTAGTCTAAGAAAACAGTGGTGATTTGGACTGGAATCATAGCAGCAGTGGAGGTGGAGTGAAGGGAATGGATGAGAAACGTTTTTAATGGGTATAACGGACCAGCATTGGTGTTGGATTGAATGCGAATGATGGGGGAGAGGAAGTTTTTGGTATCTCCCAGGTTTCCAGTAGGAGTGAATGTAGAGCCATTTATGAGAATGAAACATTAGACAGGGAATACTTTGAGAAAACAAAAAGGCACAAATGGAGCTCTCAGCTAGCTAGCCATATGGGCTTGGGACACTGAAGAGAGAGCAGATAGATAGCATCTTGATAAGGTGGTAAGTGTATCACACTTGAAGCCATGGAAATTTATGCAGTAACTTCATAAGAAGAAAAAGAGGGAGTTGGTAGAAGGCATTTGATTTAAACCCTGAAGAACTCCCAACATTTAAGGAATAGATGGAGGAGAAGAGATTCAACAAGAGACTGAGAAGAAATGGCTTGCGATGTAGGAGAGAAAGCAGGGGAATGTAGTGTTGTCAGATGCATTGTTGGGTTCAAAAAGAAGCACATGGTGATAGTCAAGTAAGATAGGGAAGGTACCATTCTTATTCCCTTTTTGCAAGTGAGATAGATACCTGTTAAAGTTCACAGAGCTTGAATGACTCATTCAAGATCTTGAGGCTATTAGCTTGGGAAGATAGAGTTTGGGCTCATTTCTCTCAAATACTAAAGCCTGTGCCTTCAAGCATTGTCTCATTCATTTAGTCAATAAATATTTATTTATTAATGAATAGTAGAGATAACACAATGAACAAAATCTACATGTTCTGGGCCCATACTCATGAAATTGTGATTTGGTGCATGTTGAAAGGTGAGATTTGTAGGGAACAGGTAAGCTGGCTGTATTTTCTATAACTTCAAAAAAAAACATGACTACAGCTCAGCCAGTGTAGCTCAATAGTTGAGTGTTGACCTATGAACCAGGAGGTCACAGTTCCATGCCTAGTCAGGGCACATGCTCAGGTTGTGGGCTCTATCCCCAGCAGGGGAGGCTTGCAGGAGGCATCTAGTCAGTGATTATCTCTCATCATTGATTTTCTATTTCTTCCTCTCTCTTCTTCTCTGAAGTCAATAAATTATATTAAAAAAACACACAAGAAAAACCCCAGAAACACGTGACTATAGCTTCATGGTGTGCAACGACACTCATTTGTCATCTCCCAGTTCTATAGGTCAGAAGTTTGGGGCCAGGCCTGATTGGCTTCTATGCTTACAGTCACAGAAGATCAGCTGCAAGAGGGGGTTCTCATCTAGAGACCTGGGGGGAAGACCTGTTTTCAGGCTCACTCGGGTTATTGACAGAATCTACTTCTTTACTGCTGCAGGACTGGGCTATCCATTTCCTTGCTGACTGTCAGCTGGGGACCTGTCTTAGCTACTAGAGGTCTCTTGCAGCTCTTGCCAGGGCTCCTCATAGACCTTTTCACAATGTCCCCACTAACCCCTTCAAAGCTGGTAACCACGAGCCTCATGTAGAACCCCCCCTTTAGAGATAAATCTCTGATTTCTCTGCTGTCTGTGAGACAAAGCTCTCTGGTATTTTTCATTGTTGTTGTTAATCCTCCCCTGAGGATATTTTTCCCTTTGATTTTAGAGAGAGTAAAAAGGAGGGGGAGACACACAGAGAGAGAGAAACCTCAATGTGAGATAGGCTCATCGACTGCTTGCCCTCCTGTACGCACCCAGACTTGGGCCTACAGATCGAGCGTACAACAAGAGGTATATGCCCTTGACTGGAATTGAACTCATGGCCCTTCAGTCCAAGGGGTGACTCTCTTAACTACTGAGCCAAATGGGCTAGGACAAACCTCTCTGCTTTTGAGCAGCACATGCGATCAGGCCCACCTGGATAATTTCCCTCTGGCAGTACAACCTAACATAATCATAGTATCTCATTATACTCATGTTCCAACTACACTCAAAGGGAGGAGAATTGTATAAGGGTGAGAGTCACTGAGGGTCAGTCTTGGGACTCTGCCCACCACATAGGCATAAAGCCCTCGTTGCTCCCTTCTGCTTGAGATCTCCGAGTCTCTCTTAAACAAGCTTCGTTTTCTGAGAAGGATGCATGTGGGGAACAGTCCGTTGACTTGACAGCATCAGCATTCCCAGGAGAAAAGCTCGGCCTCTCTCCCTGGGCACCGGTTTCCAGAGTGGAAAACGGCAGATGATTCTGCAGCAAAGCGGATGCACTTCACTTTCCAGGACGGCACAGATGGGCGGCTGAGCTGCCTTCCTGGGAAGAGGGCCTGCTCCCATCTCCATGGACAGCCACCCAGGAGGCAGCAGGTCATGTGAGAAGTGGGAAAAGGAGTGCAGTGCCATGCATGAAATTCCACCAAATTCTGCCACAGCTGCTTATCGCCTTTTCCAGGGAGATCCAGATGGACTGCTGCCCAGAGAACAGGAGTTCAGGATGCTGGTGCTGAAGGGGGCAGTGATGCTGTGGGGATGAGCAACATTGGGGGCTTACTGCCCAGTCTCCCAGCAAGCCTACCGCTTGCTGCTTTCCAGGGGTAGCAAGATGTCCTTTGGAGAGAGCAAAAGGAGACAGGGATATGACAAAGCAATTAAGAGGGCTGTCAGCCTCTGAGAATCTGGGTCCTGAACTCTTGGTTTTCAGACTTGCAAAGCTTTCAAAAGACAGAAAAGCACCCATGGATGTGAATGGCAAGCCTCTGACAAGCATTCTGTGTGTGAGCTGCAAAATTGCAAAAGACCTGGCATGCTCACTCAGAAGCCCAGCAGAATCTGAACACTGCTTACAGTTGTAAGACATGGACAGCAGGTCCTCGCTCCACTGAAACCGGCTTTGGTACAAAGATCTTCTGCCTTTTCAGACCCCCCAGGCAGGGACTTTGCTGTGGTGTCTGTGACTTGCCCTTCTTTTGTAGCACAGAGGAATCACCCAGCAGAATCAGTGGCTGGCTGCTTGCACTGAAGAAGGGAGGTAGCGGAAGTCTTAATATGAAGAGTGGATGAAATAATTCAGATACAGACAGGCAGGCCTGGTGGGGTTAAAACCTTTATTCATCAACCTGCACTTGAATTCGTGTCTCATGGTATGCTTCTGGGGAATCCGAGCAAAGACAGAGCACAGGCTATGCAGAGTACAAACAAGTTGGTAGCATGTGTTTGGGTAGAGGAGGGAAGTTTTAGAGCCTTTCTTCAGTTATTGTCGCTCCCTAAGAGAAGATCCTGAGCTATGGGTGGATGTGGGCTCCTAAGGTAACCCCTTTTCTTGATGAGTAGAATGGAGGACACATTAACAGTGACTTACTTCAGAGGACCACTAGACAATTAAGCAGCAATTGCAACTCACCATGATATATTAAAGTCTTTTGCTCTTCTTATCTATGGACAAAACAGCTTTTGGCACATTAATTTTAATATCTTTATACTTTTCCCTTGGTTAGATCAGAGAGAGGCTTAAAGGCAAAGGGTGGGCATGGTCCTAAAATAAGATACTCTTGCAAAATTTTGAGCAATAAATAAATATGACCTCTAAGAATTTCACAGGCAATTTGTCACTTACTCATTGTTACTATTATGATTTCCATCTTACAGTTGCAAAAGCTGAGACTTAGAATAATATCTAAAACACAGTAAGCACACAATAAATCTTAGCCATTATTTTTACTAAAAATGTTGATTCTGTGATTTAAATATCACTTCAATCAAATAATGGGACATAGACAAAAGGCTTGCATTTGCAACAGAAGTGGAAGGATAACTAATATGCTAGTTAAAAGACTCAGGTTTCAAATATCTTAACATTTTTAATTTAGGCGAAAAATTACAGCACAAGTATAGGATGTGGGAGCCCTGGCTAGACAGTAGTTGACCACAAATTTTATATGAGCCAGCAGTGTGATGTGGTTACTCTAATGCAATGTTCAGCATCATTCTAAGAAGGCATCTGATCAGAAGATGGGTGTAATCCTTCTCGGTCAGATCAAATGTGTTCACTGGAAGGACCCACATTTAATAAGTGCTCTTGCTGAAGTGGGAAGCTACCCGAGGATTTTCAGAATGGTCAAGTGTTCTGGAAACCCTGCTGTGTGAGGAACACTTGAGGGCACTAGTGTTTACTCATATGGGTCTGGGAGGCAGAGTGTAATCATGACCTTTGGAATCAGACCTGAAACGAAAAACTCAGCTCCTCTACTCTGTAACTTTGTGACCTTGGGCAGGATACTCTGCATCCAGTTCCCTTTCCTTTAAAATTGGGACACTTACATTTCTGTATACATATCCAAACAGAGTATTTGGCATATATCAAATGTGCAGTAAATAGTGGTTTCATTCTTTCAAATATTTGGGGGGTTGTCATGTAAGTAATGAGTGCCCTCCCTTTCCCCTCACCCCAAGTTAGAACTAGGACCAATCAGTAGTAGTTACTGGGGAGTAAATTTCAGTTTGATATTGGGAGTAGTCTAGTAATAATTCAGTTGTCTTACAAAATTCAGATGCCTCAAAAATCTGGCCTCTGCCTAGAACGCCATACTTGTTTAGCCAGCTCTCTGTATGGTGGACATCTCAAACATTATATGCTTAAAGCAAAATTCTACATTGCCTGCAAGCCTGGTCAACCCTTAATTTCCCACATACCAGTAAATTGTTCCACCACCTGCTCAGTTCAAATCAGATATCTTGGATTTCTTCTTTCTCTTACTCCCCATCCCTATCTCAAATCATAGTCAATCTAACTAGCTTTGTTAACCGTATTCCCCAAGTCCACTTACTTCTTTCTGTCTCCAGGATTATGACCACAAACCAAGCTATCAAATCAAAATTTCTTCTCTGATTTATCATAATAGTCTTGTATTTTATTCCCTTCTTCTACTTCTGTTTTGAATTCTATTCTCTACATATGAACAGTATTTTATTTTATTTTGTGTTTCAAAGCCTTTAATTGAATAAATCACAATCATACTCTCATAGGAGAGTTAAATATTACAATATTATCCTGTTTCACAGTCAAGGGCTTAATTGTCAAAAGGTCAAGCGGCTTACCACAAGTTATTAAGTCTGTCAGTAGAGGAAACAACATACATATAAACAGTATTTTAAACTCTCCTGTTCAGTAGCTTCCCTCTGCACTTAGACTGGAACCCACAACTTAGTATGGTCTTTGCCTATCTTTCCAACTTTGTTTACCAGCACCCTGAATCTAGCCTACCAATTTCTAGTCACATTACTTATTTTTCCTCTTTCTTTTACTAGGACAAGCTGATTTCTACCATAGGGCCTTAATCTCAGCTATTTCTTCTGCTTTGAACACCCTTTCCCTTCAACTCCAATATTATCTCCAACCAGAGGCCATCCTTGGTCACCCACCCCCTTTTAGTAGTTTTCCAGTTACTCTCACATGATTCTATTTTAACTTATTGAGTTGCATTTGTCACTATCTGAAGATCTTCCTGTTCATTACTTTATTCTTCATACATGTGGATGTATTAAAATATGTATTTAATATACAGATGCTTTTTTTGGTGGTTGTATATGAACAGATATTACAGAAAAGATTCTTGCCCTGAGTCAACAATCCAACTAGATGACTATTTAAATCTCTGCTAGTTCCACAGATTTTATGCTCTTATTGGAAGTGTTCATCTTCAGAAACTCAAAAGTTGTTTTTACTTGTCAAGAAATTCTACTTCGTTTGCATATTTTAAAAAAAGTAAAAAAAAAGGAGAAAGAATGGAAGGAGAGAAGAAAAGTGCCTCTAGGACAGTGTAAATTTGGAAATGAGTGCACCAACACAAGGTCAGTTAATTAGTATTTAGTTGATTGACCTGAAATAAGTACCAGACAGGCTCCTTAGTACTAATAACTGTGGATATCCGTCCACACATAACCTTCCACCATGTGCAGTTTTATCACTGTGTCTGTCTCAGATGTTGAAATTTGTGCTTTTCTACAGAATTCATAAAGCAGATTCATTCTCTTCCATGGACTTCATCTGTTCCTTGTTTCAACTGTATAAATATTATTTGCTTGTCATGGGTTTCTGACCTCTACTGGTGGAGATCAAATCGATTACCCATGAGCTGCTCAATTTGCAATCATTTAAAATTCCAGACTTTCTCTGGCTCAGAAAAAGAACAATGGAAACTTGTCACAGAGCTTTCTCTTGTTCTGTTTTTATCCCTTCATTTTTCTTTCCACTTTCCCTTTTCATCTCCATCAGTTTTCTCCTTTTCCTTTCTGCGTGTCCCATGAGCCTCTTAGGAAAACTCAGATTCTTCCATGAGCCCATTAAATCACTGGGTTGGTAGACCTTGAGTCTGCTGAACGCAGGTGTTCTGGATTTGAAGTTGGGAGATTAGGCGACCCAGGGACATTTCTGCCATGTGAGCTGCATGTGGTTTATCTACCAAGTAGCAACATCTCTCACTCTCACTATCCCAGCACCGCTCTGAGGACAACCTGATCTGTCTTTAATCTACGCCGACCACAGAGCAAATGTTTTAAATAAAATCTCTGCATGAGTGAGTCACTACGCTTCTGGCTTCTATATGACATACCGAAGAGTGATGGTTTACTTTGCCTGAGTAACAAAATTAATATAAGAGAAACATTTTTGTTATGTGGTATCTTAAAAAAATACAAGAAGAAGAAAGAAGAGACATATGGGCCTGCGCAGTAAAATTTAGATGAAAAAGTTCCACTTGACACAAGGAAAATAAGGAAAAAAATGTAGTAAATTTTCTTGGCAGAGAAGGGTAAAAAAAAATATCAACAGGAAGAAGTAGAAAAAGTACTTTCACTAAACAGCTGCAGTGATACCAATACTGCCACTTATGTAAGGTCACAGTCTCTAAGAAGCTCAATTTATTTTAGCATTTTCAAAAGATGTTTTATGTTTAAATCCCTTCAGTTCATAGGGTGTTTGTATGTTGGTGGAGTGTGCATGACAGTAGAAGGCCATGTTGATGTTTTTGTCTTTCCTTGGGGAGCCAGTGTATATATAAATGCAGGGGTAATGGTTTCCTCCTCTGGCTCGGATGGAGGAGATGTGTATGGCACTTGGAAGTCTCTAGACTGTTGCATCCAAAATGTCAGATTTCTGTCATATCAACTCAGTTTTCATGGGTCTAAAGGCCCAACCCAGTGTTTTACCGCCAATGAAAGAGATACGGCCTGACGATAGGCAAGATGCTCTGGGTGCCTCTAGGACCACTTAAGAGTGTGGAGTAGCTTGTATAGCGATCGGATTTTTCCATGAATTGATTCTGATTCCAGAATGAAAGGGATGTACTTTTGGTCCATAAGACAACCGATAAAAACGGAAATACTCCTGCTTAGCTCAGCATATCTTGTGAGGGAAGAGAATTCCATGATGAAATGGCAGACCAGTGGAAGGTCAAAGAGAGCTATAAAACTTCGTATTTGAGAAAGGACAAGGCTTAGCATGGGCCTGTCCCTGTAGCCATACATTGGGTGGTTCTGCCAGTTATAATCTGTGTTGCAGACAAGTTACTTTTCCACTTTGAGACTCATTTTCCATATTTCAGCGTGAGGCTACACACACCTACCCTCTTCTGTACAGTGGAAATTATTGACATCATGTATGCAGAGTGCTATTATATTTCTGGCAGGTGCAATGAATGATTCAATAAATCTCATATTGGTTATAAAATACTTGCCTTGAACATCTTTTAAAGGCCTCTTCTCTTTTGCCTGTCTTGATTTCCATAAACAGGTTTTTCTTCTTCAACTCAGAAGACAAGAGTTGATGCTCCATAAGTAGCAGCTGTATGCTTTGTTCCTGAAGTAGATGCAATTATTACTCCACAAACACAGTGGAAAAATTAAATTATTTTTACAAAATTTGGTGAAATTTGATTCTCTTTTTCTAACTCACTGACTTAGGAGAAAATTGAATGTCAATAAAAATTAGGACTCCTTGTGGTTTGAATGATCTTCACTGGCATTAGGTAGTATAGGTCATTCAGGGGCTAACCCTGTCATGGGCTTGTGGTTAGGGGGTGCGGAGAGGGCGGGAGGGGAGACCTGAACTTTTTGTCTTCTTGGGCATTGGTATCTTTGCCAAGACCAGGACCTGTTTTTTTTTTCCCTTGTGGAGGTTTTTTGGAGTCAAGCCTCCCTAGGTTGAACCATTTTGCCCACTGAGGTCTGGCCACTTTTCAGGAAGCTGAACAGAAACAGGTTTAGGGTACCTATTATTCATAGTTCTCTGTCCGACCTGTATTTGGGGAACCACACTTCTCCCTCTTTCTCTTCTATATCTCACTTTCTCTAGTACTTCCTCATTTCTCTCACCCCACAGGAAATTTACCTGCTATAATCTACTCAAAGAAATCAGGATTTTGACAACATAAACCAGAAAGCAAAGCCAACTTCAGGCAACTTCAGATTTTGCCCTGTGATACAAACCCCATCAGACAAGGAAACACTTCAATTTGATTATTTTCTCATAGGGAGAAATCATGTTTTCATCACCAGAGATTAGCTTCCATGTGCCCGTTTTGAGCATGATCAAAAGGGTGTGCTTGACAGTGTTGTTTTCAATTTGCATTTTACAAATTTAAAGTGGGTAGAAACATTCCTTACTTAGGAGGAGGAGTGGGTGGTTGGACAAGAGAACTCAGCCTTGAATTATTTTTTAAAGATACTACTTGTTTTAGAATAAATTTAGATTTACAGAAAAATTGTGAAGATAGGCCAGAGGGTTCCCATATACCCCACACCCAGGTTCCCCTATTATTAACATGGTACATTTGCTCCATTCTATCCCTAATTTTTGAATTAAACAATTGATAGGTGATTATTAACTGAAGTCCACATATTATTTAGATTTCTCTCATTTTGACCGATTGTTCTTTTCAGGATCTTATGCAGGATACCACCTTACATTTAGTTGTCCTGTCTCCTTGGGTTCCTATTGGCTATGATAGTTTTTTAGGATTTTCTTGTTTTTGATGATGAATTGGCAGTTTTGAGTATTGGTCAGATATGTTGTACCATCTGCTAGATTGCAATTTTTCTGATATTTTTTCAATGTTAGATTGAAGTTATAGACATGAAGAGGAAGACCATAGAAGTAGAGGGCCATTCTCATCACATCACATTGAGGGGACATGCCGTCAGCATGACTAACCTTGATTATCTGGCTGAGATGGTACTTGTCACGTTTCTACATCATTTTTTTCCCTTAAATATATTTTATTGATATTTTTACAGAGAGGAAGGGAGAGGGATAGTTAGAAACATAGATGAGAGAGAGACATCAATCATCCACCTCCTGCACGCTCCCTACTGGGGATGTGCCCGCAACCAAGGTATATGCCCTTGACCAGAATCGAACCTGGGACCTTTCAGTCCATAGGCCGATGCTCTATCCACTAAGCCAAACCAGTTTTGGCTCTACATCGTTTATTTACCCTTTTTTTTTTCAATCTATACTCAATAGAAGGCAGTCACTATGTACGGTTAACTCTTATGGGGTAGAAAGATTGGCTCCATCTCCTTGATGAGGAAATATGTACATAAAATATTTAGAATTCTGCATGGGAGATCTATTATCTCATATTTAAGTAATATATATTCATTTAATATTTATTCAATAAGTTCTTTATAACCGATTGGACTCCTGGTTATTTTACTTGTTGGATTATAACCCAATACTAAGTCATTTATTTTGCCCAAATATTCTAGCTTTTACATTTAGAAAATTTCATGTGCTTTTTACTCAGTGCCACCCCATCCCTTTCTTTTATGAAAACTGATATGAAGAATTAAGGTTGAATAATTCTCATTTCTGTAAACACACGTAATGTCCAGTGATTTTTAGGACTAGAGAAACCAAATAAATAGTGTCATCAAATTTAGAATGCACCCATGAACTTCTGCATCTGAAGTTGTGAACTCATCATTACCCTCCACGTTTCTCAAGTTAGTTTACATTTGGCAGAGGGCCACTTCCTGCTTTTATAGGACAGAAAACTCTACCAAGGTCTGAAATATCAAAGGGCTCTAAAAAGCAAAAGTTGGTTCATAGAAGTTAAGAGATTAGGTATAGATGGATTTGATTTCCTTCAAAATACATGCAAATTGCAAAATCTATAATAATACAAGTGTAATATGCTAATTAGACCAGACATCCTTCCAGATGACCCTTTGGATGAAGCATGGGCTGCGAGGGAAGCTCAGGTCCTGAGGGAAGCCCGGGTCTCGGGTGCCAGAGGGAAGCCTGTGCTGGCAGCCGGGGGAAGGAAGGCCTACTCTTGCATTCGGCATTCGTGCATTCGGCCTCTAGTTAAGGTATAAGAAGACTCAAGGCACAGCCCCAGTTTAGGTTGTTACCCCTTTACTTATCTTAAAACTTTTGAAAAATAGTTTGAGATACTTAAGTATTACCAAAATCATGCTGGGAGTATCTTCTAGTAAGTTCTATATTGTCCTCTGAACTGAAATTTGATACCTGTACTGTTCAAAGTATTTAATAAAATTGTAGACTAATAAAATTTAGTTTTAGAGATAGGATGATTAAGGGAAATAATTACCTTGTGTATTTTATGTGTGACCATGTACATCAAGTTCTATATACAGGTTCTTCTGGCTTTTGGTTCTGTCCAAGATGGAGCAATGCATCCTTTTCTCTTATAGCCCTGATTTGCACAACAGTGGAATGGAAGGTGAAAACTCCAGTAGTGACCCTATTTATTGACCACAGTAACTAAAAAAAAGCTACCCCAATGGTCTTACCACTGGGAGACCCTGGCTTTTGTTCTTCCTTCCTTTTCTCTCTTCTCTGGCCTGAGGGTGGGCTCTGTCACCGAGGAGCAGGGTGCTCTCAGTGCTGACAGCGAGAGCCCCTGTTTCCATGAGTGGGGGAGAATGTGGGGTCCCCCAAAGAGAAGATAGTGTAGAGAAGGAACACCAATTTTGTGTCTGAACCTATAGTCATTCCAGGTTCATCTCTTAAAGGCACATTTGTGAGACCCAAAGAAACATAGTACAGGCTTTGAGACCTGGACGAGGATTTAAATGATACTCAAAAATCAATGACATTCACTATGTCAACAGAACAAAGAAGAAAAATGTGTGATCTTTTTTTAAAACATTCAACAGCTGTTCATGATAAAAACCCTCGCCAATTAGGGATACAATGATGCTTCCTTAACCTGATAGTGAAAATCTACAAAAGGCCTGCAGCTTCCATTATGCTTAATGGTGATAGATTGCTTTCCCTGCAAGATTAAGAACAAGGCAAGGATATCCACCCTCAGTACTTCTATTCCACAGCACACTGGCATCCTAGCCATGCAAATATATAGGCACAGCAATGACAAGCATGGAGATGGAAAGGAAGAAATGCGTGTGTTAATAACCTAACAGCCTATGTAGAAAACTCCAAAAAGATACTGAAAATGATGAATGATTTTAGCAAGTTTACAGAATATGAAGCCAATATACAAAAAACCATTGTATTTCAGGATGGTGGCATTGAAAAATTATACATTTCAAAACAGTATAATTGACAATGGTACAAAACATGAAATGCTTAGGTATTTCAGTTGCACATGAGAATTTCTCACTTTAATTTGTTAATTTATTTTTTCAGAGAATATTAGTGTGTAACCACCAAGCTTAATAATACATGGTTGAATGGAGCTGACCTAAATGTCTAGACAGGAATATTAACCAAACCCATAGATTAAGTGAGAGCTGAACATGGGAGCAAATTTCGTTATTTTTTAGAAAGAGGCAATCCTGTCCTTTTGACGGTAGACTGAAAGTAGTCCGCTACTATTGCCCCAATATTGAATCCCTGACCTTAGGTGGAGACATTCAGACTGTCTTTCATGGAGCCACAAGGTTTTGTAGAACTGCCTCAGGGTCAGGGTCAAGAGTAGGTCTATTTGTGTATGTACCTGTATGCGTGCAAATGTGAGTGAATGAAGGTGTGTGCATGTGAGTGCAAGTGTATTAACGGGGATATTAATTTGTATACAAATGTGAGTGAATGGAGGTGTGTGCATGAGTGTGTTATATAAATGTGAATGGCCATGAGTGTATTGTATAAAGGTGAGTGAATGGTTTCTAAGCATCTAAATTCGCGCACGTGTATGAGGATTTGGTGAGGAATGGGAAGGCTGTCTAGGGAGGTTCTGTCTGCACTTCCATTTTCCCCACCGTGTCAGTCATAGCAGCTTTGTTTTATTTGTATATTATTAGAATTCTATATAATTTTTTTTCTTTAAAAAACCAAGAGCTTCATGGCTAAAATAATTGTGAAAACCACTGCTCAATTGGAGAAAAGACTAACAAAATATCCAGGGATCGTGGGGACAGGCAGCAGGTAGACAGCACAGCTCTGCTCCCAGAGCTGGCGTTGGCTAGGGCTAGAAGAATTTTTCCATTACCTAGCGAGGGTAATTTGGGCTTTGAGGACAGGAACCTTAAGTACTGAGGAATTAAAGGACTGGTAGGGAGTTCAGTTGTTGATAGGAAAATTACAGGGAACTAGTTGGTAACGTCATTGAGGCAAGAACACATTTTGTGTTAAATTGGGCTGTAAAGGTCTGAACCATAACCATCAGAAATATGATCTGGTAAACCGTGGCTTGGGAAGAGCTTTGGGCCCAAGGTCTGGGCTGGGGCCAAATCTGGCAGTGGCCTAATGTCCCCATGCACGTCCTTCACGAAGTGGGTCTTGGAACGTTTTATTAACATCACCTGGGAAATCTGTTTAGCAAGCAGGTCCTGTGCTCCTCCACCAATTCATTGAATCAAGACCTCAGGCTGGGATTCAGAACCTGCTGTTTCTAACAAAAGCTCATCCTGGGGAATCTGATACCCTCTGAAGTGTCAGAGCAACTAGCCAAGTTTCTCAAGTTACCTGTTGCTAAGAATCCTGTTGGTGCTGGTGAAGCATTCAGCTCTTCAGCCTCAGCCCCTGAAGATACCTGCTGGAAAGGAAGCTGGGCTGTTTCTATGCTGGGCTCTTCTTGTCATGGATAATAAATAGCCCTGGGGACAGTGAGGGAAGGATCATGTTTGCAGAATTCCTAATTTTTATTGAAGAACCATTGTAATATTACAGATAACTTGAAAATAATATTTTTAAAACTATTTTCAGATAATTGATAATTTTTCTCTCACTAGGGACAGTCTCATGAGATTGAGAAATACTGTATGACACAAAGGGTCTATTTGTCATTATTTTCATAAATATGACATGTGATTTGCAAAGTAAATCAGTTGACATCAAATGCCATTACTTTTCATGTCTGTTCAGAGAACCATTTATTAACCTCAAGGGATGCTTCATTTAGATGAACCTCATAGGGTTAACATTTTTGTGTGCATTTCTCTTGGAAACTTACTGTATAACAGTACAAATAAATTATTCCCCAAAGGAGAGGGTCTATGCTCCTCCATCCCACAGGTGAATCAGTGGGATGTAAAACAGAAACAAACAAAAACTTCACCTGCTGAAGCACCTCCACCAGGACTTAGCAAACTTGAACCCCATTGGGACTCTACTTTGGTCAACCTGGACTTGAGAATAAGATTCTGCATTTCCCATCGGCCCTACCCGATGCCAGTATGGCTGGTTCTCTGACCATGCTATGAATAGCATTCTGTCCGAGAGGTGGGGTTGCCGAACTTTTATTTTCCCAGCTTTATTGATACGTAACTGAAATATAATATTGTGTAAGTTTAAGGTGATGATTTGATACAGCCATGTCTATAGGTCAGTAAGGTTAGTGAGTACATTCATAACTTCACACTGTTATCATTTTTATTAAAGTAGTGAGAACTTTTAATACCTACACTCTTAGTAATTTTCAAGTATACAATAAAGTGTAGTTAACTGTGGTCACCATGCTCTATATTACATCCAAGAGCTTATTCATCCTATTCCTGGAAGTTTGTGCCCTTTGACCAATGTCACACATTTCCCTTACCCCCATCCCTGGCAACCAATGATCTACTCTCTGGTTCTACAAGTTTAGATTTTTAGATTCCATATATAAGTGAGAGCAAACAGTATTTGATTTTCTCTGTTTGACTTATTTTACTTAGCATAATACCCTTGAACTTCATCCAAATTACTGCGAATAACAGGATTTTCTTCTTTTTATGGCTGAATAATATTCCATTTTGGTGTGTGTGTGTGTGTGTGTGTGTGTGTGTGTGTGTGTGTGATTTTCTTTATCTATTCATCCATCAAAGACAATTGAGGTTGTTTTCAAATAATGCTGCAAGGAGCATATTTTGATTAACCTAGCTATGTAATACAATTTAAAATGAGGGATGAAGAGGACCATACTTTTCTAATACAACCAATGAATTACAATAATTCCCTTAAAACACCTAGGATTTCTTTCAAAATAATAAGGAGAGGCAAATCAGTTGATGAATTTGACTTGACCTTGTTTCCTTATAATTCCTACTCTTTCACACTGCGGTTGACCTTAAGCTTTCTAAAGTAGGTGTGATCACGAAACTGGTGTTTCATCATGTTTCTTTCAGTGACAGTTGCAAAAGTTTTATTTCTCTTCTGCAGAATGTTGGTGCTCACCTTCCTGTCTTTGGCTGCAAAAATTAGATGAGTTTTTAATCTCAGCAGAACATTAGGTTTCCCGTAGAAATTATAAATTTAAGTTATACACCATGAAAGGGAGTACAAAAGCTGAGAAAAGTTTATGAGAACAAAGCCTATATTCAAGTTTCTTATTATCTAGTACAGTGGTCAGCAAACTCAATCAACAGAGCGGCAAACTGTGGCTCATTAGCCGCAGTTTGCCGACCACTGATCTAGTAATTTAAAGTGGACATTAATTGAAGAATCTTAGTCTTTTCTAATGAAATTGGGAATAAAGGGATTGGAGTGTAGAAGCAGACTGAAATGGATGTCCCACTGCAGTTTCTTTAGTAAATAGAAAAACTTTTATAAATTCATTCACAATTTTCATGTAGTATTGTTTAGAGAAAAGGCTCCCCTATATCCCCCTTTCCATTCTGTTACTTCATCTTCTTAGTCCTTTGACAGAAAGGAAAACTGAGAAGTCTGGTCATAGAAATTCCAGCTGTGGAGTATTAGAGAGCCATGCCTTTGACTGTGACTGGAGGCTTTCATAGATTTACATGAAGTTTCTGCAAAGTGTTTCTGTGGCCATTATCAATCTCACTGCCTCTAGGTTCAAATGGGCCTGTTCTCAAACACTGAAAGGGGGGAAATGTCCATGGAAGTGACCTGGAGAGGTCTACAGTAACTGGCAGTACTGGTGGCCTAGCAGTGCCCGGCAGAAAGAGGTGCTCTGAGGAGGAAGGCATCAGGCTGCTCCAGGCATGCAGAGTGGCTCAGACAGAGGGTTAGTCACAGATAAGATATGGTCAGAAGTGCTGGTACTACTGCCTGGAATTTTTGGAAACAAATTATGCATCCAAAGGAAAAGCAAACAGGCCAGTGAACAAAGGACAAAACAAACAAACAAACAAACAAACAAACACAACAACAAGAAGCAAGCAGTTCCTTCGTATACACAATTAAAGGGAAACGAGTCACAGATGAATGTTTGCTTTGCATATTTCACTCTCACTTTGCAGATGGCCATTTTGGATTAGCAGCATTCACAGCATGCGCTCCCTGTGCTGGTAACCCACAGCAGCCCCCGAATTCATCAAGACACCCTATCAGGGCTTCTCTTTCCAGGAGACCTCGGTTGGTGCTGCTCACCCAGACTGTATTTAAAATGTACCCATCCTGCAAAGGAACACTAAACATAATATATAAAAAGGTATTGCACATAAATTTAAAGACCCAATGGAAAAATAGCTAAAGAATATAGACATTTGGCCAGTGAATGTAGAAATTGCTATTGAAATATGAAAAATATTCACACTGATAAGCAAAGAATTTTAAATGAAAGTAACACAGTAGCATTCTTTTTGAGCCCAGTAGTTGCTGCTGGTCCTGGCTGGGTGGCTTAGTTGGTGGGAGCTTTATCTGATAAACCAGAAGGTTGTGGGTTTGATTACTGGTCAGGACACACACCTAGGCAGCAGGTTTGATCCCTGGTTGAGAAGTCTACAGAAAGCAACCAGTTGATGTTTCTCGCTCACATTGATGTTTCTCTCTCTTTCTCTCAAATCAATAAACATATCTTTGGGTGAGGATTAAAAAAAAAAAGAAAATAGCTGCTGGTAGAGAATCGGCGTAGAGTGTATGGATGGCAAGGGGACTGCTCATTGTCAAAGTGAGTTCTGCAGAATCACTTGATTTCTCAGTTCCATAAATATGTGACAGTGATAAATTGCTTTTCTAAAAGAGAAGGCCAGACAAGAGCCAATGTGTGGGAAGGGCCACCTCATAAGATGATGTTGTCAGCATCCTAATTCATTATCAATATCAACACTGATAAGCATTTCAAGAAGGCTTTGGAGTAGATCAGTTAAGATTATAATTGTGAGCAAATAGGAAAGAAAAAGGTATAGACCAATATACAACTCCCTCAAACCACTAATTTTTAAGCAGTTCATATTGAAAACTTCACAGCTTGGATAACTTTTATTTTTCTTCACTCATCTTTTCCTATTTATCAAAAATCATGATAAAACTGAGACTAAACTGGGACACATGCTTAAAAGGTTTCTGGGTTTTTAATGTGGAGTAGGGGCTGGGCTGGGATTCATCACCAGCTTTCCTGATATTTGTGCTTGGAAGATGCAGCTGAGCATTGAGGTCCATGCTAGTCAGGATGTCCTTTTTGTCTCCCTTCCATCCTTCCAACTCTTTTGGCTCCTTCATCCAGATCCTTTGGCCTCCACTATTCCTGTCATCGGGATATTAAAAATGAACATTCTGGAAATGGATGTTTATTTTTAGGGCCACCACTAGGTTTGAACTTTCCTTTCTGGGCTGGCCCCAAGAATCCTTTAAAAACACAGATGTAGGTTTGGGGGCAGTTTGACATCTCAGTCCTTTGGATCTGAGCAAAGAATTATGGCCGTAAAAGAAATACATGTGTGTCTTGTCTTAAGCTTGAGTTTGGAGGTTATTCTGTAATAAATGAACTCACAAAGATGACATAGTAGTGAAGCAAATACTGGCAATTTAGGTAGAATTTGAGGTTTTGAGTACAGTTTCAAATTAGTAAATAACAAATAAAATAGAATAATGTTAAAAGTGGTTGCCTAGAACACAAGACCTGGGTCCCAGTTGTCACATTTGTAATTTGAAGGTGACCTTCTGTGACTGAGGTGCGAGGTTCTGAAGGGACAGTTTGTTTATAAAATATTGTCAAAGTCCAAGAAGAGGCTCATCCTAAGAGATGGGTTCTTTTAGAAGGGCGAGCTTTTTTTCTTTGTTTTGTAGTTTCTGAGTCTATGAAACCAAGGTGGGGAATCTGGGCCCTTGTCCCCCCACCACCTTCACCCCATCTCAAGTCACTGTTTCTCTAGGACTGTTTCCACAGGGAGGTAAACGCTAGGGCAGAGGGGCTGCTTCAAAGCAAATGAGGCCCTTAATTTATCATAAAAAAGAAGACTGGTTGTTAAGGTTTTATTGGATTACAATAAAGGCTCCTAGCACTGGGAGTCTGTGGTTTGATTCCCGGCATCGCTGGGGGAGCTTGAAATCATAACCACAGATTATAGCAATGAGCTTCCAAATTTCCATCTCCCAAGCAAAGATGCTGCTTTCCTGAAGCTAATGTGGAATTACATGCTCTGCGATTTCAGGATGTGTATTGGAAAATCTTCTGTTTGGATATCACTTCAGGAGGACCGCCATTCTCTCATCACCTCTGCGGTTACAGCTCCAATGTTCTTTAAAAAGGGAAGAAAAAGGATAAAGCAAAACAAAAGATGATTGTTGTGACTCCCTTCGTCCAGTGCTCTTGTGCATTTTAAAGGTTTTCATTAATTTTTTTGCTTCCCCTGAGTTCAGTGAAAGTTCTTATAAGGTCACCCCAGATTGTAGCAGAGACTTATGCTGTTCTCCTAGGACAGTGGTCTGCAAACTCATTAGTCAACAGGGTGGCAAACTGCGGCTCGTGAACCGCATGTGGCTTGCGAGCCGCAGTTTGCTGACCACTGTTAGGACCCCCTGTCTTGCAGGCATCCTCTTATGAAGTTGTATCATATTGGCTAAACAAGACTCTAAAATCCACTATCTTGGATGCAAATGGGTTGTACATATATGCATATATACATTTAGTACTATTTGCATATTGTTCAAGTTTTTAATTTGGGGGTGAGGGGGCATACACAGACCATGTTGGACCATGTTGGAATGAGAGAATAAGTCGAAGATATAAGCAGATACATTTTATCTTTCTTCTTGTCCATTGGCGGACTGGTAAAGAGAAAGGATGCCCACTTGAGTTCCTTCTTTCTCAGACTTTTGGTGAACATGCATGTGTTTAATGAAATGGAAACAAAATCTGAAACATGTATGTATCATTAATCACACTGCTTGAAACCTCGGATCATACTTGTCTCCCACATCCAGGCTCAGAACTATCCCCAAATTATAGGAAGCTATGGCCTACTTTCTTTCTAAAAATCATTTCTATTCTTCAGTGACAGTGGACATCCAATATTATGTCAGTTTCAGGTGCACACAGTTGGGGAGGTGAACTGTCATGTGCAGAGTTGGAGTCTGAAGGGAGGGTTTGTCTTCCATTGGGTCTATCAACAGTGGGGTCTTCTTCCTCCACCTCCCATAGGAGCAGATCATCGGGCTTTTCTCTGTACTGGCTGGGACGTTCTTCCCTAGAATGTGCAATTCATACAGGACTAGACTTAAGCCATGAAGAAGTATGTTATCTCATAGAAGTGGAAATCCAGACATGGGGTCCTGGGAGTACTTTTAGGGGTGGCTCAATAACGTTATCCAGGACTTTGGCTGACTTGTTTTTTTGTTCCCAAATATACATTCTTCCTCTGTAAATGGGATTAAGCCTCCCTGCTCATGTTCACATGACTTTCCAGTCCTCTATGGGAAGAGTAGGCTCTATTCCACCCACCCCTTCCCCACCCCCCGTCCTCTGATCCCTGCTCCCTACTGACTTTAGGCTTGGCCCACAAAAAGCTCTGGCCAGTGGTGACAGAGCAACAGGACAGTCTCCACAGAAATTTGGATGGAGTGGGTGGGATCCTCTTTCTCTGCAGGTTGCTGCCTTCTGCTGGGAGGACAGCCAGTCTCAACAGCAGCCACTCCTTAGGTGGGTCTAGAACCAGGAGACGTTTGGGGTTGACCAGGGTCTGGGAGTCCCACAGCTCTCGTATGACAAAGAGAAATAAGTATGTGTGGCCCGAAGGCACTAACACAATAGTGTTGTTTATTGGCACAGGAACAGTTACTAGAAGGGGTCATTGGGAAATAAAAGAGGACATCTGGAGTACTTTCAACAATAAATATTTTTTTAAAAAGAGGCCTCCCCATTCTTAGACACAATAGCTGAGTTGAGAGGGATAAGAGATTAAATGAAGTAATTTAGACGAAAGCATCTTCAAGGCACTAAGCTTTAGGATGGAAGCTCCTGGAAGGAACGAATCACAGGGCTGAGCTATAACAGTATGAAGACGTTCTCATTGTTCACAGGTGAGCTGTGTGACTTGTTTCAGGTACAGGTTTCTTAGGAATAACAGCGTAGTCTGCTCTCTGTTTCTGCAGAGTACGGTGTTACCTCCCAGTGGCACCTCCAGTGTCATCTGCTGGTGTGTTTTCTGCTAGTTGTGGTTTCATTTAACCACAGCCTGTCTTTGCTCTCATTGACTGTCAGTGATGTCAAAGCAAAAAGCCTGTGCGAAGGGACAATTGGAAAATAGCTCAGTATACTGTTTTTTTATTTTATTTTATTTGCGAACTAAATCAGTTTAATGGGAGTATCAAGATTCTCCAAGGGAACAAAAAACTCAGGTCACTTTATGAGCACTCATGTTTTCATGGAGTACTTGGGAAGTAATACTGAAGACAGCAACGTGATTTCACAAGGACAAGCCCTGACTGCAGTTTTTTATAAAATGAAGGTCAAGCCATTTTTCCCCTCAAAAATTTTAAGTACTATCTCCCAATGGCACTATTATTTGCCATAGCCTTGGACTTTGAATTTTATGATAATTTTTATGTGAGGAAGGACTGCGTGTAATAAAACTTGAGTAAAACAACATTTTTCTTCAGCATCCAAATAAAAATGAACCTCAGGACATTTGCAGGAAAGATCTGTCCTGGATTTCTTCTGGTTAGCTTGCCATAAGGAAAGTGAGAAAGACCCAGGAACTTTTTTTTAAAGAGAGAGAGTAAAAGGGAGAGAGAGTGAGAGAGAAACATCTATGTGAGAGACACATTGGTTGCCTCCTGTAGGAGCCCCAGGGGGAATGAACCTGCAACACAGTTTGATTCCTTGACCAGGAGGAATCAAACACAAGACGCTTCAGGGATAGGCCCATACTCTATCACTGAGCCACACAGGCCAGGGTGCAGGGACCTTGTATCTCTTCTCCCTTAATTTGGACTTGGCCTTGCTCTTTGAGAATGGAATCCGGATGCCAACTGATTTAGGCCTGGTTTTCCCAGTGACACTGGAGGAATGAGATTGCTGTGGTTATTTATTTTTTATTTTTCACAGTTGGAAAGAGAGCTCTCTAAGTTTTCCCACTGCGCGGGGAGTCATGGACTTCTCAGAAATGGAGTCTTGAATTCCTGACTGTCTTGTGTGAGGAGGGTGGGGGAAACCATGGGTGGGGACCTTTCTCTTCTAGTACAACTACCCTAAAAAGATCAAGTCTATTAGTCATTGAGTCTTTACTCTTAATTAATCGGATCATCACATTGCTTTTATCTTTACAAATGGCAGGGATCAAGACACTTACTAATCCTTAATTCAACAAAGATTGTGTTGAATTATGTGGCCTGAGGCATTTTATTAGGATTTAGGCAATTGCTTGGGGGTGGGGAAGGGACCTGAATAAGTCAGGAAAAATCTGGGAGAATGGAGTGCTTAGGGTGGGTACTTTGGACAGCTACAAGACAGCAGCAAGCCTGGGATATTTAGAGTTTGGCATTGTGTGGTCTGAGGGTGTGTGTGCAGGGATGCTGGCAGGAGGGCACTTCCCTGTCATTTCGTATCTAGAGCAGCAGATGCTAACCATCCTACAGTTGCAGGGCACAAGCACCCACAAAGAACTGCTGTGTCCCAAACACAAACGTGCTTCTGTGGAGAAACTGGGTGAAGAACTCGGAACCAGGAAACCAGGCTCCCTATACTTGGCAGTTTTGCTCTGAGCCCTGGTGGCAGCAGCAGAGAGTCATGGGCTCATTTATGTAGCCCTCCGAACTGCGGTATTTTCCTAGCTCGTTGTTGTTGCCTGCACTCAAGTCCAGAAACCAGTGAGTCAATAGAGAGGCGAGTCAAAGCAACAGTCTACAGCAAGAGCAGGCTGGTAATTTGTCTAAAGCGTCATAAATTACACCCAACACAGCAGATCTTCATATGGTAAAACTAAAAAATAAAAATCCCTTGTGTGTTTGCAAGCAAGACATCAAAAACCTAGTAATCTTCGATCCTATTTTCTTTTCTCTGCGGACTAGTTGCATAATGATTCCTTTTAGGCATCGTTTGAAAAGGGTACTTTAACTTTAGTCATAATGGTAGCAATGCTGTAAGTATTTAAGGAGACTGATAAGGCATTGGTACTCTATGGCTTAGGAACTTTCCCAGTGGAATCAAGACAGTAAAATGTACCTAAGTGATAATGTGCCTATGAAAAGCACCCCTAGTACCTATAGTTAATGAGGTGGTTTGAATAATTCATTTCAAAAAACAGGAACAGGTTGGGGCCAGAGCAGCCAGCATATGTTTTCAATTCTGGGCAGACACACCTCTGCTGAGCCCTGCTATTGAATGGCTGGCCTGTGCTGGGCTTTGTTAGCCTCAACACTCCGGAGTGATTTGTGTTGGGCTATTAAGCATGAAAGGAAAGCAATGTGATTTTTTTTTTCAAGGAAAGAATAGATAGAATGTCCCTGTGTAATTACTAGAAGGGCATTATGACTTTTAAAAGTTGGCTCAGGCTACTTCCATGTAACAATGCCTGAGTGGTATCAATCATGGGTAATGATGTACTAATTTCTTGAAAATACAGTGTGGAAAACCAGTGTCTGTTTGCAGATGGCAGGTCTGATAGACAGGAAACCAGCATTGCTACTCTCTGAGAAGGGTCTGTGTATGCAAATGGAAAAGAATTTTTTATAGCCCTCAATGAAGACAAACAGATAATCTGACAAACACAGCCCGGGAAATGAGCACGACCAGGGAGTAATCAGTTTTGGCAAGTGATGTTAAGAATCAGTCCTGGTAGAAGGAGCTGAAGCCCAAAATATTCCAGGCAGTCTCCTCAGTTTTGGTTCGGATTGCTGAAAAAATGGATTACAGTGGGGTTGGTAAAGGAATAAAAACAACATAGCTCCCTCCAATACACCCCTCCCAAATCAATCAAACAAATGTGCATTGCTAAATAGGAAGGACCCTTCTGATGGCTTGAACCTATGTTGAGTTCTTATCCTTAATCTGCTTGGAAGGTCGACAGTAGCGAACTATTCAAACTGTCTCTCCATGACACAGAAGGTATGGTTTCCCATCCACCAGCACTGCATATCTGTGTGTCTTTATTAGTCTCAATTCCTCTTTCTAACAGCAGAGTCTTAACTGGCAAGTATTATCTTTTTCTCATAAACACCACCTGTTTATGTATTGTAAATGAATAAATAGGTGGTGTTTCTTGTGTGAAAAGCTGTGGTACGTGAATGCAATAGACTATTACTCGGCCATAAAAAGAAGACAGTCTTACCATTTGCACAGCATGGATGGACCTAGAGAGGATATTATGCTAAGTGAAATCAACCAGAGAAAAATAAATACCACATGATTTAAATGATACGTGGTATTTAAAGAACAAAATAAACAAACAAACAAAATTGAAAAAGACTCACGAATACACACAATTCGTTGGGGGGTATCAGATGGGAGGGGATGAGAAGACTGGGTGAAAAATGGAGGAGATTGGGGATGGTTGAAACAAATGAAGGGATTAACAAGTACAAATTGGTAGCTACAGAATAGTGGTGGGGATGTAAAGGATAGCACAGGGAATATAGTCAATAATATTGTAATTACTATATAATGTGTCTGATGGGTACTCAGTTTATTGGGGTGATCACTTAGTGGGTTATATAATGTCCAATCACTGGGTTATCCACCTGAAACTAATATAATATTGTATGTCAACTATAATTGAAAAATAAAAACCCTCATATATTTATATCAACACCCATTCTTTCACAACATTCAAGTTACCAAATAGGTGGACATTATTTGAAGGTGAATTCCTCGATCTCTTAGAGCAGGGAAGTAAATGTAGAGTCTGTGTCTACACTGACTCAGAGTCTTCCCAGCCACAAGTCAACGGAATAGGCTATAAAGGCGTGAAAGGCACCTCACATGGTTGCTGTGGGCCTGAAGCACTCGCACAGCCGCCAGCAGCTCAGGCCTTTCCAAGACCGTGAGGAAGCTGATCCACCTGAGCTTTCTGTTTCTGGGGAATTAATCAAACGGCTAGGTTATAATGCTCTTTCAAGGGAATTACAATTTGAACGCCTTTGATAGATGTCCAGTGATTCTGGACTGCATGAAGTTTATGAGTTTCTCAGGAAATTAAGTGTGACCCTTATTTTGCCAAGGTTAATTGCCCTTGCAATCCTGGCGCTGCAAAGCCTATGTCCCGCAGGAATTTGATTGAACTTTGTAGATGCAGAGCTCTTACACCAATTGTGAGTTTGTGTTAAGTGATTAGAGTGACAGAAAGATTAGAGAGAAAAAGAATTGGAAACGTGATATATGACTTAACAGATTTAAGTTTAGATTTGGAAGAGAGATGCCAACCACAGGCTCTGGCTCATTCTCAATTTAAAGGGGATTTGGGATTATATCCCATTCTTTCCAAGGTCTAAGGGTTTACTTTCTATGCTAATAATGATGAAGATGAAAGTAAAAGAGGCAGAAGGAAGGTCAAGTTGGTGAGACTGGCCTGGATTGATGAGTAGAGTAGCCAGGGTGGGTTTTCAGAGACCAAACCTTGCCTTCTCAATACCTCTTAGTTCATCAGCCTCACAGTTTGTGTTGACAAAAATTCCCAAGAGGAGATTCTGTGCTCCACGGAAATTAGTATCTGGGGGCTGGAGTTAAGGCCCACAAAAATAGTTGGAGGTGGAGGATATGATGCCATTACTGGCAAATATTTTTTTCTGGAGCTCAAAATGAGAAAATCAACTGACTTGCCTTGATTCTAGCAGCTATCCCAGAAGATCACAGTATTTATTTACACTGGTGTCCTTCTCTTAAGGAAAGACAGCATAGTAGATCAACTAAGGAATTATTATTAGGTCATTGTTCACTTTGTTGACTGTATTAGCACCGAGGTGGTGCAACCTTTGCAGTGGGGTTCAGGATCTGAAGGAGGGGCCAATCACAAATGAAAATGCTCTACAAGAAATATGAATTTAGAAGGCATTGGTAGCCAAGTGGGGCCTCTTTCTTGAAGAGACACACCTACTTCTGGCCTGGCCCACTATTTATTTACTTGAATACACATTTTCCTTTTAACAGTGCATACAGGCAGATCAAAGTTAAAGTTTGGTAAACAGTAAAAGGATTATTAGGTTAAGGAATTATCTTGAGCCACCACTATCTCAACAATCGGGTGCTTAGCATCAGCCCTGCTAATGCACAAAGTCCATGGGCCTTCCTCTCTCCTTGGTGCACTAACAGTATTGGCAAGTGGTGGCTTCAGCACTGAGGTGAATCAGGTGATTCAGCTCCAGGTTGGGTGAAAAAGGGCAACTAATGAAAAAATTTCAGAAGGCCATTACCATGAAGGTATTTATTGATTCCTGCTGTAACTCTGTTTCATTAGTTCTCGGTGAAAGGCAGTCACAGCTTGGAATGGGTTTGGTAAGAGAACTCTTGTTGATGCTGTGTCTTAAGTGCAATCATTCAAAGATGTATTTTCAGGATCGGAATCAAAGGGAACATTCCTCTGCAATCTGCACAAACCTGCTTGGCACGTGCTCTTGTTTATGGAAAATCGGAATGTATATTTGTGTTCTTTTGAAAGGGGTAGGAGTTGGAAGGGAGGTCACTCAGGAGATTAAGACTATCTTTCCACTCAGCAAGCTGAATTCTTGAAGCCTGATCCGATTTCATAAAGTAAGCAGAAGTTTGTGCTTGGTCTGGACTCAGGCTGCCATGTAGACAAAAGAAGGGAATCCACTCCATTCAGGGCTGTAGCAGAGTCTACCTGAAGGATGCTGTGGGATGGAGGAAGTTAGATGCACTATCTCATTTATTTCTCCCAACAACTCCAAGAAGTGGCGATCACTGTGAAAACTACAAAGATGAAATCAGCTCAGAAAGCAATTTGCCTAGCGCCACACAGCTAAGAGATGGTATAATCAAAATAAATATATGCTATGCAAAATATGTTTCGGAAAATGTCAGACATAGATTACAGTTTACTTTCCTGAACCCATCACCCAAGTTGCACAAATTATCAACTCCCATAGCCAACCTGTTCACCCTTACTCTGGCCCCACCCCCCAATCGGGTTATTTTGCAGCAAATCCCAGATGCCATATTTCAGTGTGTATTTCCAAAAGATAAAAATTTATTAAAGATACAATCATAACAATACTTTATACCTAAGTTAAAATAATTCCTTAGCACCATCAAATGTCTAGTCAGTATCTGGATTTTTCTGATTGTGAGGCTAGGATTTTAACACAAAGTGTGAGTTTAGGTGTGTGATAAAGTTCATGGAGATAGTTGGTTCACATTGAAAAACTTGAGCTGCAACCTTGTGTCATAATTTCTTCAGATGGAAATCTGTTCAAGACCAGCTATGGCTCCCTAGGATCTTTCATAGGTGAGCAAACATTATGCATTTAATTTGCATTATAGATATAAAAAGTAAGGAGATCCTGGCTGGCGTAGTTCAGTGGCTGAGTGTGGACCTGTGAACCAGGAGGTCATGGTTTGATTCCCAGTCAGGGCACATGCCTGGGTGTGGGCTTGATCCCCAGTGTGGGCCACAGGAGACAGCTGATCAATGATTCTCTCTCATCATGGATGTTTCTATCTTTCTCCCTCTCCCTTACTCTCTGAAAGCAATAAAATATTTTTAAAGTGAGGGGAATAAGAGGGAGGTCTAGTTCAATCCCTCACCTCAGTCCCCCCAACTTATCATTGGTATTTTGGGAGGGGAGGATACGAATATAGACAGGGAGGCAGAGGCGTGCTGGCCCATTTTTCCCGCTCAGAAATAAAGCATATATTCTTTATTCTAAGCCAGAAAGTAGTATTTTTCATGATCACTTTGTTCTCATCAACGTGAAGCTAATAAATAATTATGTAAAGGAATAAAATGAGGTTTTGTTGCCATCTCTAGCAAAGGACTGCAGCTGAAGCATTAGGTCAGTAGCCTCTGATTTCTGAACTTAGGTAGAAATCTAGTTTTGCTCTTTGGTCCTCTTTCCCTGCATTCCTGGAATTCGAGAGCTGTGTCTTGATCTTTCTGGGAGCAAGGGCTGAGGTCTGGACACGACTTTTCAATTAATGCAGATCACGGACTCCAGTTCTCTGGGATGTTAGCATGTGACGTGGCTGGAGGCCTTCATTTTGCTTAGGGCAGTGACCAAGGAAACGCATGTATGCTCTTGAATATTTGAAACATGTGACAAGCGCGTGCAACCAGAGCTGTGCTGGCCACACTTAGCTTTCTCACCTACATGCTTTCTCCACTGACAACATGCATGTTGCCCTGTTAGACTGAGTTTTGTCCGGTCAGACCAGGGATGCAGCTATGCTTTTAGTTTTCAGGTGGGGGAGAAAAAGTTATATAGGGGGCCAGCTATGCAATCTACAGGGCCCTGTGCAAAATAAAAATGCAGGGCTCCATGATAAACCTTATTAAAACTTTCAAGACTGTAACAACAGAGCCCTTTTAAGCAAGGGAGCTGAGTATTCTCTGGAGCAAGGAGAGTGAAGTTGGAAATGAGCAGTTGGTTCTTTCTTGTGCTTTTAAGAAGCAGAAAAGTGAGCTGAGATCTGACTGGGTGAGGCAACAGTAGTGAGAAAATGCCTCCAGTGTCCCGACACAATGTTAGCTAAATTGGTCCTCATGCTCCCTAACCTATGGAAATGAGAGAGAGAAAGGTCAGAGGTTACCTTGTGGCCAGTGAAAGCCCAGGTAAAGGCTGAGTTCAATTGCAAAACCCTAGTGAAAGCCTTTCAGGAGAGGACCTGTCCCACGGGAATGAAAAAGCCCTTTCTCTTCACCCACTTCTCTCTCCTGCTTCCAGCCCCTTTACACGGTCCTCCTAGAGAGAAAAATGTTCACAGGCAAACAACAGAAGACCCAAAGCAGGTTCTCACAGTCTGCGAGCTGATCTTGGCCTTTGCAGGGACTTGTACTTCATAGAAAAAACATGTAGGCCCTTCCTCCTGATTTTGCATCTGGAAAGGGAGGCCCCCCTGTCCAAGTGTTGAGTGACATCTTCGAGCTCATTTCGTTCCAGTGAAAGTGGAAAATATCAACTAAGGTTTCAAAGGAAAGGAAATGTATTTTCTCATCAAATTTGGCATTATCTATTTAGCAGGCAGGCCTTTAATCTTCAGTGCGGTATTTTTCCATTGTATAATTCTGAGTTTGCCTTAAATCTGTCTCGCTCTTTTAACTGCGGCCTTCGAAAACACGAATGTGGTTTGCACAACTTATCTCCCTTTCTCATTTGTTTCCTTGATACTTTTGATTATCACTCGCCAAGGTTTTTTAGAGAAGCTCACCATTTTTGCCTCTGCAAATGTTGAAGGTAACACAGATAAAGCGCCTTTGTTGGTGTGAATTCATTAATGACTTAGATAAAAAGAACTTTCCACTCCAGCATTCCCAGAGGACTACATGATTTGAGGCCTGTTGATGTGAACACATACATGAGGAAGTGCAATAATAGGCTTTTTAAAAATCCCATTAAATTTTTAAATGAGAAGGAAAGCCAGTCACTTCTGTTGCAATACTTGAGGACTTGAGTGAATTTCTTGGAAAACTTCCTTCCCCTAAGAACAGGAAAATAGAAATATGAGGTTGATCTCCAGGAGTTGGGCTTTAAATTAGGTACATTATTATGCAGGTCACTGCCGAGACCAGTTAAAGGGAAGGAAAGACTTCTTGGCTTAGAAGGCTGAAGTGTAACCTGGTGCAATGTATTAAAAGCACATGTTAGTGGGATATGCGAGCAATGTAAACAGAAAATTCACAGAGATGCTTAATGGCAGTGTCCCCTTAAATGCTGCCCAGGAGGGAGATGAACCTTAGTAGTTGGGCTTCATGCACCCTTGACACACTGGTATGTCTAACCCTGTGATTGAGGTGGCTTTGTTGTAGTTTCTTAGACTGCTTTCACAAACCAATGGGACCACTTATTAACTGTCCTGATCAGTATTTGCTGCTCAGCCTGATGAATGTGCTTGGCTAACTTTGTGAGTCAGCTTTGATTCACAAGTAGATCATTCAGTTTCTGAGATGATTTCTGCTTTCAATGTAAATCCAACTGAGATTTCGGTCTTATACATAAGATGGGTGGATAGGTGTAGTGAGTCAGCCCGCAGAGGACCATGCCAGGGGTACTGGTGTGTCAGGCATTCACGGTGACCTGCAGCTCTCCGAGTGTCCTTGACCTGTCTTGGGGTCCTGGGCATTCTGGGAACAATTTGGATGTTTAGCAATGCCCTGGTCTCCCTCTTAGTCCTTGTTTTTATATATTTTGTTTATTCTGAGCCCCAATTTAGATCTCATCATACAGCAATCAAGAATGACACAATTAGACCCCAGGCTTATTCTGTTGGATGCAATTTAATCACTGGTAATGGAAATTTGTCTAGAAAAGGCCATGCACCACCATCATGACTTTGAACTCATTCTCTTAATGAATATTACCTTTCTTTATACCTCCTCGATGATGCCTTTGCTTATCTTGGGTGAGTACTTCTTGGTGGGTCACATTCTCAGATATGCTTTAGCTTCACAAATCGGGTTTTCATGCATGTCTCTTGCTCGTATCTTCTGACAGCTTCTCTCAGTTCCACACCTCTATTTTCAGCTTTCTTACCCTCTCTCAGTGGTGACTACTTCTGATGGTCATGTGCACTCCTTCCTTTGTCCACCTTCTCCCCCCCTGGTCCAGTCTCTCCAAGCTTTAAAAATCACCTTTCAGAGCTGGATGAAACTTTCTCAGTCATATCACCCCTTATTCTGTGGAGTCGACCAAAGAACAGCAAGGAGAATTGGGAGAAACCAATGAAACATGATAAAAACAACCTGATTAACCCAGACAAAGGAATATTCAGTATCCAATGGCTGTTGGGCAGACCTGGGCAAGGCCCTGAGGGCTTGCAGATGGCAGAGACTTTTGGAAGGAATGGAAGGAGCATGAAGGTGTCATGGCTCCAGGGAGGGAAAGTGTTTCGTGGGAATTGCCCTGTGGAAAATCCCTGGGCACTGAGGTGGGCTGATCTGCATCTGGAGCGGGTAGAGATGAGCCACCAGGGGATTGAGCGTGAGCCGCTCCAGGCAGGAAGCCTCACCCACACACCTGTTTTCCATCCTCAGCAGGTGGCGACTCCGTGGTCACATTACCCCTGCTTGGGAAAATATAGGTTGATTTGCAGCATATTTTCTTGGCATTAGGTTAGGAGCCTGGGAGTTCATTTTAATTCATAGGAATTCTCTGGGGTTACAAGGATAACACTGAGTATTTCTATTCTTATGAAATTTCGTATTTTCTAAAAACTGGAAAATGGAATGTCAGACTTTGATTTTTCCAAAAAAAGAAAAACCTTTAAAAAATTCATTCACATTCTGTACTCTACTACCCCCAACTCTGCTCCCATTTACACATTTTCCCATGACTGTAGTTGAATTAAATCTTGCCATGATTAGTTTTCTGTCAATCAGAATCCCATGGTGATAATATCTATGCATTTTGTTAAAACAGCAAACATTTTTATAAATGACACACATTTAAAGGAAAAAGTCAGCTTTAAGGTAAAGCACGTTGACAAATGTTTCTTTAAGTGAAGCTAATTGCATGGAATATTTTATGACCTTTCCATGGAAAATGTTACAGGACATCTCTAGAGGATTTCAGGGGAACTTTTATGGCGGTTTCCTGCTCCATCAGAGTTTTACAGAATCCTGTGGAAAGCAGGGGTGCTTGCTGCTGCATCTGGTTCCTGGGCATCAGTTCCTGTTGGGGAATGGAGGAGCCTGGAGCACATGCACATTTGTTGAGAGCTATTGTGACCACAAGTAATCTGTTTGAATGAGGTGCTGTTGGGTTAGGTTCTTATAGAAGGGAGAACCTGTCCAAGTGTCCACTGAATGTAGCCCACTGAGTGCTATTCACTTTGTCCCCGCAGTCCTCAAATGAAAGACCTTTTAAAAAAATCTCATGTCTAAGTAGAAACTAGATATGTTAACCCTTGTATTTTATTGAGGGACTAGAGACCTGGTGCACAACATTCGTGCACTGCGGATAGGGACTCCTCAGCCTGGCCTGAGCACTCCCGCAGTCCGGGACCCCTCAGGGGATGTCCCACTGCCTACTTAGGCTTGCTCCCCACAGAGTGGGCCTAAACCAGCAGTCAGATGTCCCCTGAGGGGTCTTTAATGCTGCGGGGGAGGCGGGAGAGCCTCCCGTCACTGCCGCTACATGCACCAGCTGTGAGCTGGACTTCTGGCTAAGTGGTACACCCCCTGTGGGAGTGCACTGACCACTAGGGGCAACTCCTACATTGAGCGTCTGCCCCCTAGTTGTCACTGCACATCATAGTGACCGGTCATCTGTTGTTTGGTTGATTTGCATATTAGCCTTTTATTATATAGGATTTTAAATGTCACTATGTGACCAAAACATTGGTACCTATTATATTGAAGGCCTACTACATGTGAGGAATGCAAACCAAGTATATGTGCAAAATGTACTGCTCATAAACTAATAATCTGTAGTCAGTCATGGCTTCAATCACATTTGGCTGCTGAGGTCACCACTCAGTGTGACAGGCACACCGTGAAGTCACTGCTCAATGTCACTGCCATTTCTCTGTGATATAAATATTAACACAATTATCAAGGTTCCTGCATTATCATCTCAGGATGATTGAAAATAACCCTTTGAAGTTTCAAATTGATTGCACATGATTATATCATAACTAGACAGTGATTCTGTGTTACCTTATTCACACATGAGGTAACTCTTTAATCTGACTTTGTAATGGAGGACACCTGACATGAAATCAATACTTGAGTATCTGTGTTGTTGGCAGAGAATCTGCGCAGTGGAGTTAGGAGATTTGAGTTAGAGGTCCTCTCGGCTGTTGAGTGTCGGATGAAGCTCTGACATTAATTGCACCGTGACATCACTAAAGCTTAGGTTTTTCTTATTCTTGACCTACTGTCTGCACACTTTACCACTCTGTCTTCTCTTGAAGGAGCCTTTATAATTGGAGACATTGATAATACCACTTGTCACTAAATCAGAAATTTGATTTTCTCAACACTCCCCTACCTACAATGATACTGAATATGAGTGCAATGGATATTATTATCTTAATGTTTACAGAAGAGGAAGAACACTCAAATGACCTGCTGCAGAGCACAGGTCTGCTTGTTGAAAAAGGGTGGGTAACAGAGCTCAGGGCTGCAGAGTCCCGTTTCAGATATTGTCTGGTGACTGGAACATATTGACTTTGGATTAAACGATATTAATTTCTTAGGATAAAGAAACACCAGTGAGCTCAGATCTTAGTCTCCTTTAGTTCTCTAACATCATTCCACACGGCCCCTGCCCTCCCCAGTTGCTCCTATGTTGTTTTCCTTGTTCACATGGTGGTGTGTCTCCATGATGCCAAAATAACTAATCAGTTCAAGATATTATTTGAAAAAGTAAAACCAGTAGTGTTTAGTGTCATGGAGACAAAACAACCAGTTGATTTGACTTTTATCCATTTTCAATCAGCGGTTTTAGAACCATGAAGAAATAGCCTGTCTTTTCTCATTTTATGAGGTGTTTTTCCTTCTCCACTCCCTCCCTTCTTCCCTCCCTCCCTCCACTTTTTTAAAAAACACAATTTACTTATTTTCCATCTCAGGTAACAAATGGTTATTATGGAAATTTGAAATATAAAATGTAGAAAGAATACAAAAGTTAATGTAACTATAGTCATATGGAATACTCAAGCATTTTTTCCCAACATGTTTAAAACAAGTACTATAGCTTTCTCTTTCCTATGATTATCTTGCTGAATTTCCACTACATGTTGAGGTTTCCTCTTTGTTTCTAGTTTATTTATTAATACTGCCCAATATCTGACCTCAGAGACGTCTGCATGGTCTTTATAAAATTCTCTTTGATCTAGCACTAGTTAGCAGTGAATAGTAGTGTTATCCTATTTTTACTCACACATCTTACTAATTTTTACTAATTTTACTATTTTTCTCACTAAATATAGTTTGAATTGGGAAAACTGAGTCTTAGATTTTTGAGACCTAGCCGTGTGTGGGAGTAGTTGAGTAATTTTGCTATGTGATGTCATATCATGTCATTGATTCATCCAGAAAGTATTTGTTAACTACCTCCTGCATTCCAGACACTGTTCTAGATAATGGGGAGGGGGATGGATATTGATATGGAGCCCACCAGTCACTGAGGAATATATGCATTAAGTAAGTCATTATCTGGAAGGACAGGTAGGAGGGAGAAAGGAGGAGAAATGTGCAGACATCGAAAGCCAGATGTAAAGGCTGACATTCTCATTCAGGGATTATACCTGAATACCATGGATCTGAACATCTTACATGCTCAGCTACACAAGCTCCTCCCTCTGTCTGGGTGTCTTTCCACTATGAATTTAGAGATCCTCCTCCTGCTGGTGTGGGATAGGAAAGAAGCAGAGAGCAGATTAACTTAAGAATTCCCTGATAACAGAAAGAGAAAGTATTCAGTAGGATGTATACACAAGTATAAGCACACATACATATATATATATATTCCCCATACATTCCCCACCTCCATCGCTTCCTCCTTGTCTCTCTCCCTTACTCATCTTTTCCCTTGGGGTTTGACAGACATAGGTACAGGTATCACTCTGTAGGATTCCAGTGTTATTGACCTCAGTTCACATAAAGTGAGCAGGAATTTCCCTACAGCTAAAGGTTTCTATGACTAATTTCTTGAGAGTTTTGGAGGCCAAACATTGGTGGGGAGCAGCTGTGTGGCAAAATTCTTGACGGGAGAAACAGAATTTGTAGCAGTTCTATATCGTTCCAGCTGGAACGGACACCTGGAGGTAGAATCACACAGCTTCACACTAAGGAATTCAGGAGCGGATGTTTTAGGAGGTCCTCAGCTGGTTTCATGCTGGGCCCTAGGCCCAACTTGGGGTACGAGTTAACATGGACACATATTCACTTTTGTCATAGTTAAGAAATTACTGATAATTTTTTGGAAAACACTGTAATAACAGAAAAATACTGAAGTCCACATTGGAAGAGCTGGGTTCTAGTCCTCGTTCTGACAGTAACCACATGACTGTGGGCACAGCATTTAGGCTGTCTAGACCTCTGTTTCTTCATGAAACTTGAGGTTAAGAACTAGATGACCCGTGGCATGCCTTCGCACTCTATGATTCTGTGACTTGAGAATCCAAAACAGCTTCACAAAGGAGAGGATCTTGTCAGATGACTCCCCGGAACTGTCCTTTAGGACATGATGGTGGTCGCGAGGCAGAATCCTTGAGCCGTGTTAAGGGACAATGCCGGGTCATACAGAAAGCTCTGGAATTGGAGTCAGTGGACTCCTCTTAGCAAGCATGGGCCCCTGGGAGGATTATTCTTAAATTCTTTGAGTCTCAATTTACTCATCTGTAAAATAGGGCAGAAACACTCACCCTCACAGGTCCCTCATAAAGATCACATATGGTGATACATGTGCAAATCCACGGCACAACACCTGACACCCAGCACAGAGTCAGTTGGCCAGTCTCCTCCCCTCGCATCCTCCTGAACTTAACGGGCTTTGATTACTAGTATGAGGAAGTCAGAGGTGCCCCTTATAGTCCAGTTGTCTGCAGCCCTCTGCAGATGGTGGGCTGCCCCCAGTCATTATCGTCTCTGGAATGCTGCTTTTGATGAAAACGGGACATTGTGTTAGACTGAATTTTTATCCTGGGCAGCTCTGCTGTTGGGAAATTCTGCTGGGACCAATGACAGTGTCATCCCCCGGGTCAGCAATTATAATAACTTCCCAACTTTCAACTAAATTCAGCTGAGGGAGCGGCACATTGGAATATGACACAGCAGCATCCCCGTCCATCCCTGGGCCTCATAGTAGCTTCCTGGGGAAGTGAGTCCCTGTGCTCTTGAAAATGCACTCTCTTATAGGAAGGATGTCTGCAGCAGTCAGCTGACTCTGACTGGCTAACCATAGATATATATGTTTGTGTGTGTGTATTGTGTATATATATATGTATATGTGTGTATATATATATATATGTATACACATATACATAATTAAAGATAATTTTACAAAAAGAGTATGAGAAAAGGAGCAGGAGAAGAAGAACAAAAGCAGAAGAAAAAAGAGGGAATGTAAAGTAAAAGAAATGCAAGTAGGAAGGAAGGAGAGATGTCAACATCCTTTTCCAGGGGCTATAGACTCTTTCTCAGACTTAATAGAATCGGGATATAATTAACAGGGGCCTCTCCCAAGCCGCAGACTTTCTGAAGCACAGAATATTATATTTCTGTACTCACCCAATAGTTTGGGAGTGGTTCTAAGTGCTGATTCTCTAAATCGAGTCCATAGATTCTGTACTGGGATCACCTGTACATACAGATTTCTGGGCTTCAGACCCAGATGGACCGAATCAGAAGCCTGAGATGGGGCCAGGGAGTCTGCATGTTAAAAGAAGCACCACAAATAATTCTGACTTGATGCTGAAGTCACTGTTTTAGGAATCTAACAAGATGGTATATCATCTTTTTTCTCAGAGCCAAGGCTAAAAACAACCTTTTTATGTTATTTCAGTTCTTCAGCAGGGGTGAGGAGATGGGTAGGTGGACCCTGGAACCTGAATGAATATTGTAGATATATGGATATACTTCTATGAGATTCTCAAGATCATGGGGATGACTATATTATATCACTGTGCTGTATGTGACTTGCCAATAGTGGGATCATAGGTGGCAACCTTCAGATTTGAGATTCCCTCTCTTCTCAGACTGAAGAGTCTCCTCATGTGGGAAGGAAAAAGCAAACACAGCTGCCTTTCTTTCCCTCCCTGCCATCCCCTTGCAGTGCCCCGTGCAGACCCAGCCAGGATGCTGGTGTAGCCGGGGAAGTTAGAATGCCAAGCCACTGGAACACTGGAGGTGGGGACAGTGGAGTCTACTGCACTTCCTGGTATGGATTTTTTCCCCCTGAATCTCATACACCAACTGGCCCCACCCTTGCCATCTCTCTAGGCCTGCCTTGATGTACCACAGTCTTTTAAAAAGTTCAAATTCAACACTGTGTTTATAGGGAAGTTTTAAACTGTAGCTTCACAAAGCTGTTCACCTGTTTTCCTGAATCTGTGAGCCCAAGTGACCTCTAGCAACTCCCTTTGCATATATTTGACACCCAATGCAAATGCCCTTTGGATTAATGGCACACTCCACCATGACTGTTATTTTCCATTGGCTGCATCGCACTCGATGTGCACAAAAGACAGAACCACAGCCAACCCACAGCTGCTTATAGGGCGTGTACTGTCATTTTGGTCAAATTCCTGGACTGTCATCCACCATCTATCACAAGTGTCTTTCTTCAAAGGGAGAATAGGAAAATAAACTTTGACTTTTGCAGGCAAAAAGAGCAAAGAATTGGTTCAATGATATGAATTTTATTAATTATGCAACTTTTTTGGAGAAGAGGTAGAAGTCTGCTCTGTGTTTAGAAACACCAAAGAATTTAACCATTTACCTCCTGATTTAAGCAAAACACTGCCATAGGCTAATATATGCCCCTTAGTCTGCCTCTCATGCACCCCCTACTGGGAATCAAGCTGGCAACCCAGGCCAGGGCTCTCTCACAAGTATAGCCTTGTTTCAAACAAGTATTTTGGGCAGCTGGACAAAATACATACAAAAGAAAAAAATAATGATAAAGGGGGGATTAGTGACTGCTTTTTAAGGGTTTATGCCCAGGAAAATAAGATTTTGGGTAAGCATTACAGACAGTTATTCTAATTGAAGTTGAACTGACCATACTGGGGACATTTTACCACTTGGCAATTTAAAAAAAATTAAAATCTTTCTTTGGGTGCTAATTTAATTCTTGGTACCTGGGAAGGATAAATGTCAGAATGTTGGGTTTATAGATATAGTGTATTTACTATTTTTATTTTAGTTGCAAAGCTTAGATAATATGAATATTATTATTTATACTGTTTCTTCCATCTGTATAGAAAAATTCTGATTTTTAATAATAATTCAGCTTTAACTTAATTACAAAAGAAAAGAAAGAGAAAAATGGAAAAGGCAGGTATGATGTGTTCAAGATACTGGTCCTAGCTTCCTGGCCACACCCCCTTAAACAAGAAAAAGTCTATCTTCTGCTGCAGTCCTGATGACCTGTTAGCAGGTGCAGACCTGTTAGCAGCAGGTGCCCATCTGCCACAGGGATTGTTTGATTCCAACTGGGCTAGTCTGATGCCCCTGGGAACTAGAAATTGACACCCAAATATCAGTGAGGTTGCCTATGAGGAAAATATGAGAGCTGGAGTCAGTGCCACGGCCAGGTGCCAGTCACACTACAGGAATATGTGAAAGCTAAAATCATTGTAGAGGAGGCTGTCTGGAGCAGAGAACCAAGCATGCACTTGTTATATGTTGCCTTGTAACAGACTAGCATAAACTCAGAGCCTTAAAATAATGCACATTTAGTGGATCACGAATGTTCTATGGGTCAGAAATCTGGGCATGGCTTACCTGGGTCCTTTGACTCAGGGCCTCTTACAAGGCTGTATTCAAAGTGTCAGCTGGCAGGGAGGTCTCATCTAAGACACTTCTGGAAGATTGTACTCCCAAGCTTACTTACAGAGTTATTGGCAGGGTTCATTTGCTAGCTTGCTATTGCCTCTGGGCCTCAATTTCTTGCTTTGTGAGTTTTTTTTCTTTTTAATTTTTATTCATTGATTTGTGGAGAGAGAGAGAGAGAGAGAGAGAGAGAGAGAGAGAGAGAGAGAGAGAGA
>JAAGEH010000427.1:620985-740230 GCA_011751065.1 Lasiurus cinereus
AGAGAGAGAGAGAGAGAGAGAGAGAGAGAGAGAGAGAGAGAGAGAGATGTTGTTTCACTTACTTATGCATACACTGATTGATTACCGTGACTGGGGATTGAACCCACAACCTTGGAGTGTCGGGATGAAGCTCTGACCAGCTGAGCTACCTGGCCAGGGCCAAGAGTCTTTTCTCTTTTCCCAGACATGATTAACAGTAACTGTTAAATTAGGTAGCATCTACAAAGTATGTATAATTGAAAATTATGGAGGGGACCAAACCTTTATTAAATCACTGAGGCACATTGTGGAAGGATTCATGAAGCAAGTTTCTTGCTGGAATAGCCAGTATATATAACAGGTGAATTTCAAATCCACATGCAGAAAAATTTCCTTAAATGCTGGGGCTGGGCTGGTGTATATGGAGGAGCAGGAGGAATTATTTTAACTCTGCCTCCTCTTACACCCCCATGCTTCTCCTAGGCAGTATAGATTAATTGGATCTGTACTTTGAAAAGAAAGAGACTCAGATGGCCTTTCTTTTTTCCTTCTCCTTCTCCCCCTTTTCCTCACCATTCTAATGAAACTTGCAGACATAGCAAGGAAACCGAGTTATTTATAGGAGGGGGAGGAATGTGAGCGCTAATTGTGCTTAGTCTATTCCTAAGTGTGTAATCTGTTTGCTATTAAATTTTACAATCTTTCAGCAATATACACATTTTTTTATAAAAAGGAGAGAACTTTATAAATCTTTCAAAGAAAAACCAAAGTAAATTATTCTAAAGGTTCAAATCTTCTAATCAAAGTCAGGTTTAAAATAAAAATTTATTTGTAGGTGAGCCTCTCTTGTGGCCCTGATATCTCCCTCCCTCCCAAGTTTATTTATTCCTCTTCTAGACTTGGAAGGTTTGATATGGCTGCTCATGGGTGACACAGGTTTTCGGTGGTGAGCTATCAGGCATGCGTATGCCCGTCTGCACAAGGAAATCTGGGTCAAATGAGAAATTATTACATTTAGTGTCTGAAGAAGGCACTGGGCCCTTAAGCTGTAAGCCCAGTCTTTTGACAATTTAATGATGAGGGTAACTGACATTTTTTTGGCCTATCATAAAGTCATTCTGGGTAGAAAATTGTCATGGGAAATATCTCCAGGCTTTCCCTCACGCTCCCCTTTATAACTTCCACTGAATTCCTGGGGACCTGCTTATTGGAAATTAAATACTTATTAAAAGGAACTAGAAAAATCATAATCATTAGGTGAATTTTCCATAATGGGAATTATTTCCTGTTTGAAATTTTTTTGAGCATGACTGTCAAGACCTTAGGGAATAGTAGAAAATGACTCAAATCACCTTAAGAAAAGATCAGTTTATTAAAAAACCGTAGCCTCTTAAACCTGTAACTGGCAAACCACCAGGAAACCAGAAGGCTAGAGGGGGCCATGTGGAGTCTCTAATACATAGCACTTCCCCTCTTTCTGCCTCCCCTGCCCGCTCTTGCTTCTGAATGTTATTTCCCAGAATTCTTCATTCTTTCCTTCTGCCTTCTAGCTCCTGCTTGTTCATGTTATTTTACTTCAAGCTTTTTTGTAGCTTTAGATATTATGATATGTCTTAACCCTCTTACCATGCTGTCACATGGTAAGTTTCTTCTCCTTAGTTTCTTCTGCTCAGTTGGCTGAGTCATCCAGTATTTTTAGTTAAAATTTTTGAGAGAGGGAATCTAATGAGTTTACTTTGATTTTTAAAAAAATGCCATTCCAATCCATGCTGTAGGTTGCAGGTCAGTTGGGGGTATGGCTGTTTTTTGAGTCAATTGCCAACTGCTTTCAACCATCGATGGCTTTGGGATGGAGGGAGAAGCCAGGTGGTCCACACAGGCCCCTCTGCAGTTGGAGCTGCAGACATATTTTGACGGTTCACTTGCTCTTCTCCAAGGAAGATAGTAAGTACAAGTCGGAATTACAACACTGATGCAAGTCTGATCATTTGCTATTTCTGAGTTACAGGGCTTTTTGTTTTGTTTTTTGTGTTTTTTTTTTTTTTTGCAAATGAGATAATATTTACTTTGCCGGGCATTTTTGGTTATCTGTTGCTGAGTAACAAACAACCCCAAAATTTAGTGGATTAAAAAACAATAACAAATTCAGTAAATTATTTTTTCCCTCATGATTTATGGATTGACTGGAAAATTCTGTCTCATGGGGTGTCACTTACATTCTTGGCAATCTGTGCTGGCTGCTCCCTAGTAGCTCAGCTGGGACCAGGGTCCTAGATTTTCCTTCACGTGGGCCTCTCTGTCTGCTGCTCCAATGTGAAAACCTGTATCAAGTCTCCACTGCATTGTTCCTGCTAATGTCTTACTGGTCAAAGCTGGGCACATGGCCAAGCTCAGTTTCAGTGTGAGTGGAGGCTCACTAAGATGTGAATACTGGGTGGCATGGTTCACTGGGATTCCTGAAATCACATTCTGTAATGCAGGTTTTGTTAAATCAAATGAGGCAACAGATAGATAATGGTCTTTAATGCACATCATTGACTCTCAGTAACCACCTTAATACTTTCGTTGAAGTGTTGTCTATATTGCATTGTATGCTTCTCTGTTTAAAACATGAATGTGTTCAAAATAAGCATTAACATATCACACACTTGGTAAATGTAGTTAGGAATTTCTTCTTTCTACAAGACATTTCATGTTTCTCAAAAATTTCATCTAGACTTCTCTCATTCTTTAAGAGACACTGCTTCTTATCTCCAGAGACCTCACAGGAACTAAGAAAATTACTGCAAAATACTCTTTGAGCACAGGTATTTAGCGGTCCCGGAATGAGGTAAGCTAGTTAGGGAAAGCAGCTCAAAGAGAGAGTCTTGGGCATTTCTTAGGTGAACAGGAATAATCATTATATAAGCCCTGGACCCTGGGCTCATTTGATTTTTCAAAAGAGGAAATGGAAGCTGAAAACAGAGAAGCAATCTGCCCCAGCTCACTGTCAGTGAAGAAGTCAGAATTTGAGTCATTATCTTCTGATACATTTACCCATAGACAAACATTTATTATATATTTAGGTTGTGTATATATGAGAAAGGACAGAAGAAACATGTCCCTGACTTTGTGGAAATTATAATTTAACCTGGGATAAAGACAATAACTAAGGAAATGAGTTAATTAACAAGTAATCTAAAATTGTGATAAACTCTATAAACTATTCCAACAGAATAGAGTGATTGAGAATATTATTGGAAAGAGAGAGTTTGGTCAAGAAAAACTTCTCCGATGGGGTAAAATTTAAGTTGCATCTTGATGGGGGAATGAGAAAGAGGCAGCTGTGTGAAGAACAAGAGAGAACATTCCAGACAGAGGGTTTGGAACTTGTCAAGGTCCTGAACCTGGATATCAAAGAGGAAATCAAAACTAAAACTGAGCACCCATGAATGAAGAGATGATTGGCACATGATGAACTTGGAGAGGTTGGAAGGCCCAGATTCTGCAGGGCCTTTCAGGTCATGAAAAGGAATTTGGATTTTATTTTAGGTATAGTGAAAACCAACTGAAGTATTTAAGCACAGGAGTGACACAATCCAATTTATATTTTAAAAGGCTTACTCAACCAACATTGATTTAAAGTCTATTTTCCAGGGACTCTGCCAAGTGATAATTGGCAGAAAATTAACACATGGACCTGGAGGGACATAGATAGCATAATGGATGGGAGTGTGTCTCGGGAGATAGACACATCCATTATTGGTTACAAAAGGGTGGTGAGTTACATAACAGACTATTTCGTTGTGTTGCTTACAGAATCTTCCATGAACCTGTCCATGGCTGTACTGAAGTGATAGGCCTAGGAAGCTAATACTATAGAGCCCGTTTCCAAGCCACAGCTTATTCATCCAGGTGGGACACCTGACCTGAGGAGAGCTGGCCCACCATAGACCAGGAATACACTAGGTCCTCACTTAAGTATATAAGCCACACACAGCGGGTAATCACTGATAGTGAGCACTGGGTAGAAGGTGATGTAGCCACAAGGCTGCCATTTACGTTGGACACTGCAATCAGAAGAACCAGAAAGGGGCGGAGAGGAGCAGAGGGTGAGCGGTAGCAACCTAACAATGATTGAAAGACACACTGAAGAGTATAGGTTCCTAGGCACTTCCCAGCTCCAGTCTTAGTAACTCCAGGCCCATTTAGTCTTTTGCCTGTGAAATTGTCTTCTGTATTCCTATGGATAATTGTGCCTCTCCTCGCTTCCATACTTGGGTTGGATCTTCAAAGAGTTGTATGCTTTTCACCATCTGGAAGGAGAAGAAATGGGTTACAGGCAGAAATAATAATTTTTTCAACAGCATTAAATCATAATCATTCTGAGAGTGAGCTACTTGTGCTCTTGTTAAACACTGTATGCAACCTGGGTTTGACCTCCAGTCTTGATGATGGAAGCAAAAGAGAACTTGAGAGGATGTTTGGAACTAAACTTCCATTTTCAGGTTGAACAGTTGGTGGTGATGGAAAAGGTGTATTTTACCCTACTTCTGTGAATTCCCCTAACAATATAAAAATCTCAGTGCACAGTTGTCAATATCTACCATACCACCTGGAATTTATTCCTGTATCACCAGTCCACAGCCACTAGTAAACACAGGCTTCTTGCAAATTGAGGTCCAAGTTGTGTACTTAAAAGGTAAGAACCTACGCATGCAGTGGCATTTACAATAAGAAGCTTAAGTTCTATTCCGCTATGAACAATAAACCGACATCTAGTTGGCCAGTTGCCACCCCTTTCCAGTAGCCACCTGGCAACCAACTAACCCCCATCCCTCTTGGAATTTACAGATGTGTGCTGGACAGTGAGGGAAAGGGTGTTTTACAGCAGCAATAGTTTATTCTTGGGGTAAACAGTAGAACTCAAGGATAATTGCAGCAAGAAATTTGTTTTCTATTGCAGTGTGAATAACCTGTGGGCAGCCAATTGGCTGGTTGCCCTACAAATCCCAAAAAGGACGATTGGCAACGGTTTTGCATTTGTGCCTTGTAGGGATTGACAGATGCAAAGTGGGCAGGGCAGAAAGATGCGGGGCAGGGGGCTGTCTTTTCACATATGTTTGCAAAGCCAAGGATGGTTTTCTAGGAGGGGTTAAACCAGAAGGAGCAATTCTGGTTAGTGGAAGAGGAGAGCTTGTTTCTCTTTAAGATTCAGCTTGCATGCCAGTTGGCACCTCCTAGATTCTGCTATAGGGCCAACCCAACACGCAGGCAGCAGAGTCACTTAATCCTTCTGACTTTGCTCTTTGCTGCCTGTGACTGTACTGAGCGTGCTGGAGCCTGAAGCAACATGCGACTCAGACTGCGAGCAGCCAGGGGCCCTTCTGCCCTGGCCTTGGGTGAACTGACTGTACCATCCTTTCCACTTCGCTTGCCAGCCAAGTTGGCTGTTGTCCCACATTTCTTCTTCAGGTGTGGCATCACGGAAGCCATTATTATTGTTGTTATGTTTGCATTTTATAAGAACACAGACCCAAGAGTTTCTAGCCCAGTATTACTCCCCTCATTGCAGGCTATCATTTGCCCCCTCAGGCAGCAGCAGTATCACATATTCGGATCTCCTTTTCTTTTAGCATTATTGTGTCATTATCCCATATAATAAAAGCCCAATATGCAAATTGATCATCACTCAACACACAAGATGCTGGCCCCATGTGGACACAAGATGGCTGTCACAAGATGACCAGCAGGGCAGAGCAGTTGCAGATGATCAGGCCAGTAGGAGAAGGCAATTGGGAGGAACCAAGCCTGCAGGAGAGGGCAGTTGGGGGGGTCAGGCCAGCAGGGAGGGCATTTGAGAGTGACCAGGCCTGTAGGGTAGGGAAGGTGGGAATGACAAGGCCTGTAGGGGAGGGCATTTGGGGGCAACCAGCTCTGCAGGGGAGGGCAGTTAGGGGCAATCATGCCAGCAAGAGAGCAGTTAGGTGTCCGTCAGGCTGGCAGGGGAGTGGTTAGGGAGTGATCAGGCTGGCAGGCAAAAGCAGTTAGGGGCAATCAGACAAGTCGGCAGGCGAGTTGTTGGGAGCCAGCAATCCTTGATTGTGAGAAGGATGTCCAACATCACTTGAGGGATCCCAGATTGGAGAGAGTGCAGGCTGAGGGACCCTTACCCATGCATGAATTTCATGCACCAGGCTTCTAGTGTTTTAATATTTACATATGATTCTGAAGGAAGGAGTTATTTCTGCTGTAGAGATGGGCAATTTTACTAGGAAAATTCACAAGAGAGCTAAAGCTGGAGATCTTGGTCCTTGTTTGTAGGGATCATTTAATCTTTCTATGTGATGGGGAAATGTGTAAACTCTTCCTTGAAAAATTGGGAATAATTTCTCCTACTAATTCTGAGCCTCTCAAAAGTAGCCATTGTACCTTTTGCATCTCTTGCCTCCTAACTGATTTCCCTATCTCTTCTTCTAGCCCACAATCTGTTCTGCATACATGGCAGCTCTGACATAAAGATTAAAGTAATTTAATAATAGCCTACTCTCTTGGGGATAAAACAACATTCTCAGCATGGCTTCAGTCTCATTCTTTTGGCCCCTCAGATCCCTTCTTTGTGATCCAGTCATGCTGGGCTTTTCCTCTGATCCTCAAATGCAACCTGATTTCTCATCTCACAGGACTATTGCACACACTACATATACTTCCTAGAATGCTCTTCCCACTGGACTCTGCAGTAATTAACTACTTCTCATCTTTCAAATCCCAGCTCACAATCCTTTTATCCCTGAATCTCCAAACACTGGCATACTACCTGGTTATTCTCTCACAGAGTATCTGTAAGTCTCCATCACCCTCATCACAATTTGTGTTTCCACATGAATTTGTGATTGCTTGACTGATGTCCTCCTTGGCCCCTCAATGAGAACAAGGACTGCTAATTCAGGCACCTTTTTGCCCCTGGTGGATGATTGAATAGAAGTGGTGAACTCTGTGGGAAGAGATGGCATGAATACTTTCAAAAGGGAGGTGCCAAATTTAAAGTTAAGAAGAAGTAGGAGAAAAGGAAACTGAGGCATATAGTCCAGGAGGGCCTTTGAAGGTACCAGCCAAGGTCAGCAACAATTTTAGTGTGCATGAACTAATGGGCAAGAAGTGAATTTCAAGCCAGCAAACCTCTGGACTTCATTTTGAAGCCACGCATTGATTGTTGGTTTTGAGGAGGCAGCATTATAGAGGTAGGGTCACTGATCTCCAAACAAAGGCATTTTCTCTTTGTCAGGGCTTGCCCTGTCCTAAGTGTGGGAAGATCAGGATTGGTAGCTCAGGAGCTATGGATGGTTGGGTATATAAGTTCCCTAAGTGGTCTTGCAGCAGAATGTGATTGTGTATGTGCACAGAAAAAAAAAAAAGAAGAAGAAGGTTAACACATAGGGCAACAACCACAGCACAAAAATGTCAGAGAAAAAGGAAGGAGTGCAGAGGGAATTGCTGGCAGAGAGGTGGCAAATTCAAGAGAACAGAGCTCACAATTGGTCAGGGAAGATGGAGAGATGTAAGAATAAGGGTGCTGCGAAGGAGGCCAAGGACATAGAAATTGCCTGGAGATTGATTCAGGATGTGGTTGTTGATGATACTGGAAAGAGCAGTGCTATTCGAGTGTTGGGGGATGGAAACCAGAGATCAGGCTATTGAGGAGGGGGTTCCAAGAAAGTGGGAAGTCATGGAGATACAATTGGGTTGAAAAATATTTAAATCTTTCAACTATCTAAGAATGTTGCCAAAGGCAAAGACCCTTGCCTGCTATGGAGCTGTTGGACAAATTGTTCCATTTTCCTCATCGCTGTTCTCAGAAAGCCCAGGGCAATCGCAATTGTGTTTGCAGATGTGTAGAGGGTCAGGCCTGAAATGGACATCTTGGAAGGTGATGTTGAGGGATTAGGGGTGTTCTGTGCTAACACTCTTGGCAGCACCAGTGGGCAGGAGTCCATCCTCAGGGATGGTCCTCGTTGGCCTGACCCACTCTTCTTCTTGTTAGGTTCTTATTTCCAGGAGGACTAAATCTGCTACAGAGTATAAAAACTGGTTTTGGAATATGATCTAATTAATTCATGTTGCTTTATCTGAATTCAAGAGCAGCAGAAATCTTGGCTTTTAACTTTTGTTATCTTGGGCTGTGCAGCAGTACCGGGGCAGCGCACTGAGATTTAGGAGGGATGAATTGCTTGTGGACACAGTCAAAGGGCTGGTGGTGACAGGAGGAATCAGCATGAGTTAGGTTTACTAGCAGAAACTGCACCATTGATGCATTCAGTCCAGGTATGGTTCCAAGTGGGACAGGTACATGCAGCACATCTGAAAAGCAATTCACTTTGAGGAGGAGAGAAAACTCAGCTTAAGATGCAGATAGGATTGAAGCCTTGCTATTGAGGGAATTTCAAGTGTGATATGATTTTATGCCATTGGAACAAAGATTTGCATATCATCCTACAGATGGTCTACTGTCTCCAGCAACTGGGAAAGGGTGACATTTTTGTTCCAGGCTGTAAATGGCCTGGGCACAATCTTCAGATCCCCAGGCATCTTGTCCCTGATGATTCCCAACCTTTACCTGGAATTTCAAAAATTTCAAGCTTCTTAAAGTGACACAGTACAAGAATTCAAGGCACAACTTCTTGACAGTAGGTTAAGAATGCTGGGCTACATGTTAAGACCTTTCCCAATCTCATGTCCTATGAGTCTGCAAATTTGACCAAGTGTCAGACTCTGAGGAAGAATCTGCAGTTAATATCAGAACAGCAGGAGTCTACATAATGTCTTCCAGAGTGTAAGGATTTCTGATTTAAATATTTTATCTGCTCTTTTGCAAAGTCCTTCCACTGAGAGGCCCAAACAATGAGACAATGTTGATCCCAGGATGTGTGGCTGAAACTTTTATGGAAAGTATCTGGGGCTGCATATGGACCACAAGCACCTAATTAACCTCTATACCTTTCCTGTCCAAGACAAGTAGCTATTTAAATGTAAATTAATTACAATTAAATTAAAACTCTGATTTAGTTGCCCCAGTCACATTTCAAGTGCTCAGTAACCACATGTGGTTAGTGGCTATCATTAGGTAGGGCAGATATAGAACATTTTCATCATCACAGAAAAATCAGCTGGACAACACTGCTCTCGTCTCTGCAGAAGGTCATGGTTTAGAGGTGGACTTCTAATTCAACCCAGACCTATTAAAAAAAAGCTTCACAGAGGAAATGACAACTGAGATGACTCTTGACAAATCATTCAAAACGAGCCAGTAGATGACAGGGGTGAACTGGGCAGAAGGAAGAAGCTGGGAAAGTCATTCCAGACTGAGGAAACAAAATGAAATTTTAGTAAAGGTTTTTAGCGTGGAGGGGTAAGTTGTGTGAGAGAGCCTGATGGAGGTGTGATTTAGTATGTGAACTGCTGAGATGATGAAGGGCCCTTGCTTATTATTACAAGGAGTTTGGATTTTTATCCTGGACACGAAGGGAAACTATGGACAGATTCTCTGTAAGGGTCCATTGGGAATGATTTTGTCAAATTTGGATTTTACAAAGATTCCTCTCGCTAATGTGTGAGGATGAAGATGAAAGATGATATTTTGGGAGAGAATAGAAGAGGTAGACTATAAAAGCTATTGCATTTTAAGGGAAACATTGAGTTTCTGAACCTAAAGCATTGGCACTGAGTCTAGACAGGAGGGGAGTGATAATAACAGTGTTTAGGAAGTGCTGGCTGTTAGTTATGGAGGGTGAGGAGGAATGAGAAATCTATTCTGGCTCCTAAAATTCTGTTTTATATGACTCTGTGGAAGATGAGTCTGCCTCTGGATCAATAGCCAAGATCCTAAAATAGAAAGATAGGTTTGGGAAAGAATGATGAATGATGCATTCTTCCTTAGACAAGTTGAACTTAGATATGTTGGGACCTCCAGTTGGAGATGTCCAGTAGACAGAAACACAGGACCTGGAGTGTGAGTGAGAGGACCAGTTCCGTGTTGTAAATTTAGAGTCATACATATTGATGTTGATTGAAAGATGCTCTCCGTGAGAGCGTATGTAGCTTAGGAAGATTGTCAGGTATGGAACCTTGAGGCACACCAACATGTAGGGAATAAGCAGAGAATGGTGACCCAGCTATGGGGAAGAGATCTCCAGCAAAGTGGCAGTTGAACATGTATTAATGGTGTTACATAATTCATAGAAGTAGAGAATTTGTGGAGGAAGGAAGTGGTCAGCAGGGCTCGATGCCAAGGATAAATTTAGTAAGGAGAATTTTATTTGATATACTTAAAGTCCATTATTTCAGAGACTGAGGTCAGATGCAGGCAGAGGGACTTTTGGCTCAGGTTTTCAAGTAGATTCTTTAACCAAGGATATTGAAAGTGTCCCTAAATCCACTGTAAATAGAACACTAGTTGTCTTATTCCATTTATCCTCAAGCATCGATATATCATGTCCATATTATAAATCTTTAGGCTTTGGTATTTTAATATATATATTCCTAAGTATTTTGCACTTCTATGGATTCTATCTTTTTAAAAAGATTTGATATTTCTCAAGGGCTGTAGCCATGCATTTTATCTTTAAAAAATATTTAGTAAAAGGATTTCACATAGAAGGAGCTCTAGTAAGATTTGAGACTTTATTGTTTTAAAAATATCTAAGAAATTCCTGCAGAGATCTCCATTGACAATTTTTTGGTCATTACCATGAGTAATCAATGTAGGAACATTTGTTCCAAACATCTACATCCTCAGTGACACAGAAAGAGGGATTGTAGAGAGTTTGAAAGACATATATTTTTCAAGCCATGCATCTGGCAAATATGAAGATTTGACCTTTGGCTATTTCAAATTGGAATGATAAAAAGATGAGTAATCTGAGTTTGTCATCCAGATGATTACCAAAGACTGTCAGAACATGCTTGTATAATATTATAATATTTAGAAATAACAAAAACATTACAGTTTACTGAGTAGCTATTATATTAATTATCATTTGTCGAAGATGTATGGGAGGCCAGGCGCTGTGCTAAACTCTACAGTACTTTATAGCATTCAATTTTTAGGTGCTTTTAGCTCTATCATATATGAAGAAAGCCAAGACATAAAGCATAGAATCATCCTGGCTGTATTCACAAGTTCATTTGAGGGAAAACCCAAGCTCTGAGTCCCAGCTGCCTAACCTTAAAGCACCTGCGAGTGTGACCCGTAACCTCTAAATGATGTCATTTATTCTTCAAGACCTCCTGGAAATTAAGCATCATTAACACCACTTTGCAGATGATGAGCTCTGTTGAGTTAAATAAATTGTCCAGGATTATGGAGCCCATAAATAGTTGAGTTGGCTTTTCAATTTAGGTTGTTGATTGAAAGCCCTTGATCTTTCCACTGTGTTTTCCTTGTTTCTAGAGTTCCATCTTCACCAACTGTCATAGACATTACTGATAGAGAGGAAAATGAGAGAATCCAAGACTGGCCAGGCCCCAGGGGATGAACTCATCCCTCTCCCTAGTGCCTGGCAAGACTAGAGCACTCCCTGCTTGGTATCAGCTGAAGAATATTTTTTTGAAGAAAAAACATTGATGTCACTGCAACAGCATTCCATGTTCATTGAAGAAAAGACGGGAAATAGAGAAAAGATGAAAAATAGCCAAAATTTTCATTGCTAATACTCTTTATAAAAAGGAAATATATATTTATTTTTAGCCCTTCTTATGTAAAATTACATTTCCCATATTTTTAAACATTTTTCGATGATATGATTTTGTCATATTTTAAATAATACTCTAATAGCTTTGAGTATCAGTAGATGACAATACCATAGTTTACTGAAATAAATTTAATTGTTGTCATTGAGGTCAACATTTTTGGTTAATGACTTTGGTGATTTCCTTATGACTAACTCCAATAAACTGAATTTCTAGTCAGAAGGAATAATATTTTAAGTCCTTTGATATCTAGTGATATATACATATTAACATAGAGTGATATATGCATGTACATTGCCTTTCAGAAAATTGGTGCTCCTACCAATAGAGTATGGGTATGTCTATTTTTTGTCCGCTTGCCAATTTAATGGATGAAAAATGGTATCTCTTCATTATTGTAAGTGAAATTTTTGCTTACAATTATGGCAGGCTGAGTCATGCTCTCTTCCCCTAAAATTTCCATGTCCTAATACTTGGGTTCTAAACACCTCTCATCCTTTGTCTATGGTGCCTTATATGGTAAAAGAGACTTTGCAGATGTGATTCCATTAAGGGTTTGGGAATCACATCGGTATCTCCCTCCCTCCTTTCTCTCTCCAAGCATGTCTCTGAGTAAGGATATTAAAAAAGGATTATTGCTCCAACCACGAAGACAAGAGGAGAAACACTCCAGAGATGGAAGACACTGACGACGCCTTGCCATGCAAGCAGTCAGCAGCTGTGCGTCGCTACAGGATGCCTAGGACCAAACCAGAGAGGGTTGGACATGCATTGCCACCATTTGTCCACCATCCAGATACCATTGCTGACGTGTGCACATAAGGAACTGTTTGACATTGAAACTGGGACTCAGAACTGTTGGACATTGAAATTGGGACTCAAACATTTTTTGTCCTTAATAGGTTTATTTCTACCCTGCAGAGGCAAGAAGTTTTTAAAGAAAAGAATCAGGGGAAAAAAACAACAAAACGATACAGAGGCAAAGAAGCAGTGAACAGACTGTCATGCTACGGTGGGAAGGCAGGGGAGGTTGGTGGGGCGGGGGCTGTAAGAGATCAACCGAAGGACTTGTATGCATGTATATAAGCAGAACCAATGGATACAAGACACTGAGGGGCGAGGAATGTACTGGGGAGTAGGGAAGGCAGCGGGGAGGTCAATGGGGAGAAAATATCTAAGAAATTCCTGCAAAGATCTTCATGCCTTCCCTACTCCCCAGTACATGGAAGGGCATGTACTGGGGAGGAGGGGAGGCAGGGGCGAGGTCATTGGGGGAAAAAAGGAGACATATGTACTACTGTTTGTAATGCTTTAAACAATAAAAAGAGAATAAAAGGATTGTAATGATTACATGTGATAATGCATGTGAAGAATTATCATTATAGCTCATACCCAGTAAGTAAGCAATACATATTAGATATTTATCATCATCTTCTTCCCTTTTTATAGTTTCTTCTTTTGCTAAATACTTGAGGGTAAGAAATTTTGCGCTTTTATGTTTAATTCATTCAGTGTCTTCTAGTTCTATTAGTTAATACTTGCTGTTTTTCAGGCTTTATCCATTTATTTCCACCTCTCATTAGAGCCATTTTCCCCTGGTGCAGACATTGAAGGAGAGCAACAGGTCACTGTCATCTTTACTGTGATCCATGGCGAGCTTGACAGCTTGTCATGATGACCAGCTGGGAAGACTGGCTGCTGATAGATGCCTTGCTTTTCTTGGTGAAGTGCATGATGGAAGATGAAGGAGTTAGAACTTGGACTTTCCCCATTATCCTCTTAGCTGAGTCTGCAGAAGATCAGCTGCATTTTGATCTGAGTAATGGCAGGTGATGAAACCACCAATACGTTCCAGGCTTATCTAACAGCTGGCTCAAAGGTGATATGTAGATAAAAACGAGCTGTAAGCCAAGCCTTTTGAAAAATAAAACTTTCTAGAAGTTGAACATCTGTTAAAAGAATGCAGAATTCTAGGCAGTATGTATTTAGGAGTAATTTGTATAACTTGCCAGTGCTTTTGATTATCATGATTTTTCAGATAAAATTTGCTTTTGGAGGTGGTGGGGGTGGTGGGTAGACATAAGAAGTAATGTCTTTTAAAATCACTCCAAGTACATTGGGTTTTCTTCTTCGCTTTGATTTTTGGATCATCATCTTTGGCAGGATTTGAAACCTGCTTTTTTTTTTTTTAAGGAAAACTTTAGTGCAAAGTGTTTTACTCTCTTTATCAGCAGAATTCTGAGGTTGTCATTACAGAAAATGGTGACTTGGTTGATAATGTGGCAGAGCATTTGGTTTTGAAATCTAAGAATGTCTCATTTGCCCTGAGATCTTAAGGATGTTGCTGATCCTCTGTCAGTCTTTTTTAAAAAAATATATTTTTATTGATTTCAGAGAGGAAGAGAGCGAAATATCAGTGATGAGAGAGAATCATTGATCTGTTGTCTCCTGCATGCTCCACACTGGGGATAGAACTGAAGCTTGGGCATGTGCCCTAACCAGGAATGTAACTATGACCTCCTGATTCATGGGTTGACGCTCATCCACTTGAGCCATAGGCTGTCAGTCCGTTCATAAACCAACAAAACAGAGTATTAGAAATGGGTTCTATATACCTGCCATGCCTTCAGTTTGAAGTGACAACAACCATTGTGAAAATATTTCCACTTCATCTCAAGTTGTCTATTTAGAAATATCTGTTGAATATTCCAAAAGTTGTGAACAAAGGAGAGAAAATAAGGCAGGATATCTCTTCAATGTGCCCACAATAGGAATGCTGTTTGTGTAACACCTGAGAGCAACACTGAGCATTTATATGCTCTGATTCATCTGCACCATCTTCTCTCTTCACATACTGTAGGATGCACTTGCTAATCCATCTACTGGAATCCTGTGTCATTCCATCTGAATGACTTCCATTGGCCCAGAACCCCAGCTGCCCACCTTTCTCCCTCCCCCTGTCCTTTGATAGACATACCAAGCCTCCAGATGCTATGAGGGTTTGTGGCTTGACCCTGAAAACTATATATAGTATGTGGGGAGGGCATTTTAAAGAAATACAATTGGAAATGCATTTTACAGGGTAAGAACTTATTTCTTTGTAGCTGACCTGAACTCAAATTTTATTTGGCTCATGTACTGCTAAGTGATGTGGGGTAAGTGGCAGCTTAGCTGGCTTGCAGGTTTTTGGTTCTGTCACCCGAGGACTTCATCCTGCTGGCTGGAGACTTAGCTGCCCATCCATAAAATATAGAGCTACTGATCCCAACCCACTACCTGTCTCACAGACATGCTGAATGTTTTAATGAAAAGCACTTTGAGCTGTTGGGGAAGGAAAATTAAAGGATTCTCTCTGTAAACAGATAATTGTTACCAAAATGTTCTTTTCATTAGTTCTTTGGATGCCCTTATGAAAGTCCCAGTCCATCTAAGGATGGGGATTTATAGATAGCCATTTGTAAGAGCACATCCAAGCACTCTCAAACATTAAACAAACACAGATGCACAAATGAGATGATGAAGTTGCCCAACAGCAGTACAGCCTGTACCTGGGAATGATGTGAGGGACTGATTTTCCATAACTTGATAATTATTCTCACTCCCTACCATACGTTGGAGACCTAAACTGCATGAGCTGGCCAGCACTGAAATGGCAATCCTTTTATAAAACCCTTAGCAGTCCTCCAAGGTCAGAGCAAAATTCAGAACAGATTGTCTAAAACTGGATCTACACTGTCCCTTAGAGTTTTTAGAGATTATTAATTCTTGACATTCAATACTATTTTATATTAGTTTCAGATTTACGGCATAGTGGTCAGTTATATAACTTAATGAAGTGATGTTTCTAGTACTCATCTAGCACCAGGCATAGTTATTACAATACTGGAGGCCCGATGTATGAAGAGATTCGTGCAATAGGCCTTCCTTCCCTTGGCTTCCAGCACCTGTTTTCCTCTGGCACTTGAGACCCAGGCCTTCCCTCTGGCTAGAGTCTCCCTTCTTCGTCTTTGCTGCAGCCTCAGGCCAGAGTCTGCCATCTTCATCTTCACTGCAGACTCCGGAGTCTGCTGTCTTATCTTGACTGCGGCACTTCGCTCCTGTAGATCCCTTCGCTTCCTGCCCTCCCTCTCCTGGCAGGCATCCTGCCCCACCTGGACACTCCGCTCCTGGAGCAGCTGGGCGGCTGCCATCTTTGGCCTTCTAATTTGCATACTCACTCTGATTGACTGTGGGCATAGTGGAGATACAGTCAATGTCCATGTTTGTGTGTTATTAGGTAAGATTATTCACTGTGCTGTACTTTACATTCCTGTGACTGTTTTGTACCTACCCATTTGAGCGACTGTGTGGGGTGTGTGTCAGCTTAGCTGGCTTGCAGGTTCTGTCCCCTGAGGACTTCGTCCTGCTGGCTAGAGACTTAGCTGCCCATCCATAAAATATAGAGCTACTGATTCCAACCCACTACCTGTCTCACAGACATGCTGAATGTTTTAATGAAAAGTAAATTTGAGCTTCTTAATCTCTTCACCTGAGCCCCTCTCTGAGTTGACAATCCTCAGTTGGTTCTCTGTATCTATTAGTCTGTGTTGTTTGTTTGTTTTGTTCTTAAGAGTCCACATATAGGTGAAATGTTATGGTATTTATCTTTCTCTGTCTGACTTATTTCACTTAACATGATACCTTCTAGCTACATCCTAATGGGAAAATTTCATTATTTTGATGGCAGAGTAATATTCCACTGTATATATATACCACAACTTTACTGTTTACTTGTCCATTGATGGGCACTTGGATTCCTTCCATATCCTGCCTACTGTAAATAATGCTTCAATGAACAGAGGGGTGTATACTGGTATATCTTTTTCAAATTAGTGTGAATATATATCTAGAAGTGGAATTGCTGTGTCATAAGGTAGTTCTATTTTTTAATTTTTGAAGGAAGTCCATACTGTTTTCCACAGTGGCTACACTAATTTGCAATCCCCCTAACAGTGCACGAGGGTTCCCTTTTATCCTTACCCTTGCCAACACTTGTTACTTGTTGATTCATTGGTGGTAGCCATTCTGACAGCTGTGAGGTGATCTCTCACTGTGGTTTTGATTTCCATTGCTCTGATGACTAGCCATGTTGAGTATCTTTTTTTTGTCTATTGGCCATCTGTATGTCCTCTTTGGAGAAATGTCTATTGAAGTCCTCTGTCCATTTCTTAATTGGATTGTTTGTGGGGATTTCTGGTGTTGAGTTGTATGAATGTTTTTATAAAAGTTTGGATATTTAAACAACAACAACAACAAAAAAAACAACCCACGGTGAGTAAGAAAGGAAATAATAAAGATAAGAGCAGAAATAAAGGAAGTAGTCTAAAAAATATAAAAGATTAATAAAGCCAAGAACTGGTTCTTTGAAAAGATAAATAAGATTGATCAATCTTTTCCCAGACTGATCAAACAAAAAAGAGAGGATACAAATAAATAAAATTAGAAATGAAAGGAAATACAACTGACATTAAAGAAATACAAAGGATTATAAGAAAGTATTATGAACAACTATCTGCTAACAAATTGAACAATCTGGAAGAAGTGGATAAATTCCTAGAAATATATACTCTTTCAAAACTGAATCAGGAAGAATCAGAAAACTTGAATATAGAGTATGCTGCTATTATACCAATGCTTACAGGATCACATGAATTATCTTTTTGGTTTAATGTTCACTGCTTTATACTCTTTAATATATCTTGAACATGGTCCATATTCGTTTGTATGAAAAAATACATCATTCTTTTAAATGCCATTCTAATAATAAAATGAGATTCTCTATTAAAAAAAGAAAAATTGAATAAACAGATTACAACTAATGAAATTGAAACAGAAAACATGCACACACACACACACACAGCAAACAAAAGTCCTGAAACAGATGGCTTCACAGGTGAATTTTACCAAACATTCAAAGAAGAACTAACGCCTATTTTTCTCAAACTATTCCAAAAAATTCTACACATAAAGTAGCTCTGCTTTGTCTCCCGTTTTTGTTATGGTGGCCTTATCTAGTAGGCGTTCTGTGGGGACCAGTGGCACAGTCTTCTTGATCATCTGAGCCAGGTGCTCCAGGAATGTCCTTTGGGTAGTTTGTGCTCTCCTGTTGTAGTTGAACCTTGATTGCTAGTGGCCGATCAGCTGGAGTGGGAGGGGGGAGAGGGGATGGACCCTCAGGCTGACTGCTGTGATGATTGGCCAGGATCACAAGCTGCTATCATCCAGATGCTGACCCCATGGTGTGGGATTTGCCCCAATGGTGTCTGCTGCCTGCTGAGACACCCCCCCTCCCTTTTTTTTTAGCTGTGCTGCTGTGGAGCTAATCGGATGGTGCTCTGTCTTCTGAAGCTAGCCACCATGTGTATTGGGTCTGGTGCCTCTTGGGTGGGGCTCTGGTGTAGGCCACTATCAGATACTGCCTGTGACCAGCCTGGGGCTACCTGTTAGGAGCTACAAAGCGATATGTAGCTGGCAGCTCCCTTTATTGGTCCTGTATGCATGTGGGAGAGGCCACTGCCAACTGAGGCTGGCTGCCTCCAACTGCTCGGCTACCCTTAAGGCTCAGCCACTGAAAGAGCCTCAGACAGTAGGCAGGGTCTCAGGGAGGCACCAGGGTGGGCGAGTGGTGTTTACCAGGTTAATACAGATTCACATTTGGTGCCAGTGATAAGCCTGAGGCCCCTCAGCAAAGGTCTCAGGATGCACTGAGGCCAGCTGCCACCACCTGGGACCTGCAGACATTGCCCTGTGCGTGTCTCAGGGAGTTCTCCTGGTGGAACTAGTTGGCTGTGTGGGGGTACAGCTCAACACAGGGATCACTAGGGGCAGTTTCTGTAGCCCTCATCCTGAAGCCACACAACTCAGTCTCTCCCTATATGTCTCTGGCATCCACTGAACGTGACCAAATCTGGAGAATTTTTAAAGAAAGACGTCAGTGCAGGCCCAGGCTGGCTGCTGGAAGAGCCTTGGGTGAGGCATGAGTTGGGTGGGGCTAGGTGTCAGGGAGGAGCAAGTGAAGGTCACTGGGCTAAGGCAGATTCAGATTTGGCTGCATTGATGGGAGGGGGGGGGAGAGATGGGGCTCAACATGGGGAAGATGGCACCCATCACTGTTTAGGAGGTGGGCTCAATATAGGAACAATAGCACTTGTTCCTATAGTTCCCACTCTAAGGCCATCCAACTCAGTTTTTCCCTGTATATCTCTGACACCCCTTGACCCACTGTCCGCTGGAGCCCAGGATGAGTGCCTGTAAGTGAAAGTTTGTGTGTGGGCTCTTTTAAAATCTATTTTTAAAATTTCTTTCAGAGAGGAAGGGAAAGGAAGAGAGAAATAGAAACATCAGTTATGAGAGAGAATCATAGATCACATCAGCTGCCTCCTGCATGCCTGTGTGTGGGCTCTTTAAGGGGATGCCCGGGTTTCCAGGAATCTTCCGTCTTATCAGGATGGACAGAATCCCTGCTGATTTTCACAGCCAGATATCATGTGGGCTTCTTGGTGTTCTGCACTGAGAAGCTCAGCTTGGGACAGAGACCCCTGTCTCCTTGAAGGAGACCTCCATAGCTAAGGTATCTCTGCAACTCTCAAGCACCACACAGGGTGTGGGACCAGCCTGGTGACTGTTTCGAGCCTTTGCCTCTCTTCCCAGTCTCGCCGTGGCTTCTTTATATTGTTAGATAGAGGACTTGTGTTCACCTCGTCTGCAGATGGCTATCCAGGTTGATCTGTACTCAGTTGTAATTTTGTTGTACCCACTCACTCTTCTGGCTTGTCTGAAACTGAGTTTTGAGAGATTTAAGGGCTCCTTTCGATTAGTTCAGATGCCAAGCATTCATTCTGAAGGATACACAATTAGTTATCTGTGAGCCAAATGTGTAGGCTTTCCAATTTCTCGTAGATTTTAGGTATTGCTATAGCAACAGTTGAGCTTTTTGGAGCATCTGAGAGCTGCCTAGGCATTTAGGCACTCACTGTACTGCAGACCAGCAATGCAGACCAGAGGTCTTCACTTTGGGGATTTTATTACTCTCTCCCCCATTGAGTCCATGAAGGACACAAATGAGAGGAGATGCCGCTGATGATAATAAAACAGTGATTTGGATATCCACACCGGTGGCCTCCTCTACCCCAATTGACTAAACCGTTGCTCAATCCTCCACTTGACTCGCACTCACACTGGCCATCTTCTGTTACCATTTGGCAAAAGGTTTCTGCCCTAAATGTTCCTGTCTTGCACAATGGAAATGGTACCCATAAGGTCTCAATCAAATGGTCATGTGAATTAGTTTACATTTCATGAGGAAGATAAAAATAAACCGGATTGGGATTGGAAAAACCATTTCATATCATCAACCTCCAGCAGCCTTCATCTGCAGTGAGTCCCGTGTGGTTTCATCTACTTCCTAACCTATCGCCGAGTGCTGTCCTTGATGGTGACTCAGGCCATGCTTGTGTTGCCCAATTCTTGTTACCACTTGGGAGGTTGTTGTGGTTGGTTTGTTTTTAATAGATTGCCCAATCTTTCCATTTTTAGTTCCAGACTCTTGCTTTTAACCACTTTCAACTATTTCATGCTTTACCCAATGACACAGTACTGTATACAATCTAGCTCTAGTACTTTTTCAGTCCAATTCCAGGGTGGTGGCCACATACCATGGACTCTGCAAGAATGGCAAGTGGGAGATTGTTACCCCATTTCTTTTTATCCTAAAGGTCCAAATGGGGGGAATCCATAATTATCACTGAACTGATTTCCCATAATAGTCCTATGATGTAGGTGACATTAGACTCCCATTTGGTAGATCAGGAAGCTGAGGGCAGGAGGGTTTAGTCAACTACCCAAGGTCACCCAACTAGTAATTGATAATGTTAGTGACTTGAATACAAAACCCATCTTTGTCTGCTGTTCATTCACCTGCCTCCCCGTTCATCTTTTTATGTTTCTTTTTGCGTTAGAGAAGAGCTTCACTGTGTATACCAACTGTAGCACAAGCATAACAAATTCATTTGGAAGGAGTACCCCACATAGGACCTGGCCCAGGATGCCCATCAGTAGGAATGGGAGGAATGAGGGCTCCCTATGAGGAGGAAGGGACTAACCTTTAAAGTGAGGCACCTGAAAACACCCATCCACTGTTCTAAGGATGTGCCTAAAAAAAAACAAATATCCTCCGCGTGTCAGAAAGACCCGGCTCCTAATTGAACTTCTGGGCTGATCAAACACGAAAATGTGCAGAGTTCCTAAGCAAAGTCGGATTGCCAATATCCATTCCTGTTTTACATTCTAAACACAATTTTATTCTGTTTTCATCGGAGTTCTTCCTACTGTCAGGATCCATTTGGCTTAAGAGAAGGAAGCCCCGCATACCACATCTGCCCCCATCCTGCTCCTGCGTTAGAGCACCTTTCCTTAGAAGCCACGCAACTAAACTATCACTGACAAAATGCAGCGGCCATAGAAATCCTGGGAAAGGCATTAACGTAATAAATGTGCTGGATTCTGAGTTCCAAGAAAAATGGTTTGAGCTTTTAGTTCAATTAAAGAGTGTTTGTTAATGGAGTCAGAGCATTTCCCATGGAGCTCTGTGATACCTAGCTTGGTGATCCTTTATCAAATATATATTTTAGCATTGGACTTGGTATTGAGCCGTTGCTCATTGGTGGGAACTACTCTATTGCAGCTATGTTTGTTCTTCAAATGCAACGGCAGTTGTTTGGTAACCTGTTTTCTATGTATGTAATAATGGAAACATACAGCAGTGGTGGTATTTTTAACCCATTGAAATTTCACTGTCAGTGAAATCACAGTGACTGAGTGTGAGGTAATGGCCGCTACTTTCTTACAACTATTTGTATTCTGCAATATGTTTTACTTTAATAAAAATCAGGACATAGTTTTGCATATTTTATGTTCGTCTACATGAGCCTGGTTTTCATCCGGTAGCTTCACTTGTTACCCCCTTACTTAACTTTGAGTAAGCTGGTACCATAGTTAACCCAATAGCAATAACAAAAAGTTGAAACATTGAACAGGATCTCAAAAATAATGCTCCTATCATCACCTCCAGATTTTTTTTTTTACTTAATTCATAACATTTACTTTTGTAAATGTATTTGTCTTATTCAGTGAACAGCTGCACAAATCATTAGGAAATGACCAGGAATGCCAAAATGCCCCAAATACCATTCTTTGTCTTGTTAATATTATTTTAATGCAGCAGAAGTAGCACAGAGGCGGCCAGTGTTTTTACAGTGGTAGCTTTGTACTCTTAACAAATTTTTTTTTTCAATTCATCAAGCATCCTCCAAACCAAGGGCATGGAAGTGTAGGTCTTCAACCTCTGTATTTTGATGGACAAATCTTTTTTTACTGCAATAGGTGACTTTTCTGATATTCCTGATTTTATATTATTATTTTTGTGGAAGATACCTAAACTTCAATAAAGACTTGGAGGAGGGAAAGAGGGAATGGTGAGCATATCATTATTGACAATTAAATTCTATAGATTAAATATATTAAGAGCAGAGGTAAGTGATACTCAAACCTTATCACTTAACTAATACTTTTCCTCCATTTTACTATTATCAGTGCTCTTTTTAAAAAATATATTTTTATTGATTTCAGAGAGGAAGGGAGAGGGAGAGAGCCAGAAACATCAATGATGAGAGAGAATTCATTGATTGCCTCCTGGGTATCGAGCCTCCAATGCGGGCATATGCCCTTGACCAGAATTGAACCCAGAACCCTCCAGTCGACAGACCAATGCTCTATTCACTAAGCTAAACTGGCCAGGACTTACCTGTGCTCTTGAGGTGACTTTTTTGATCATGTCTGTGGTGGAAATACTATATAGTGGTGTGCTATGTTGCCTCTTTCCAGCTCTGCATTTAGAGATGTCACATTGGTAGCTAGACATTGGTCGTGATGGGAATATTTACACCATGGAAATTGGAACATACTTTAAAATGTGGTTTTTAATGGAACAGTGGAAGATTATTCCGCCTTACAAAGGAAGGAAATCCTGCCATATGTGACAACATGGAGGAAATTAGTCACAGAAAGATAAATACTGCATGATTCCACTTATGTGATGTATTTAATATAATCAAATTCATAGACACAGAGAATGAAATTGTGGTTGCTAGAAGTTGGAGGCGGGAGAGAAATGGGGAGTTGCCATTCAATAAGCATGAAGTTTCAGTTAACACAAGATGAATGAATTCTAGATCTGCTGTACAACAGTTAACTGGAGTTAAGCAAATGGCATGGGGCACTTATAGTTCTGTGATGAAGGTAGATCTCCTGTTAATTGTCCTTACAACACAACAAGAGCAATAACAGTGACAATAACAGTGAGCTCTCTGGGTGATTCTCGTGCCCAGAGAAGATTGAGAGCCACTGGAACCCACCGAGGGAGCTGTAATGGGGAGAGACTTTCTGGAAGGGGCAGCAGCTGCATGGGGACTTGGAAAGGACACATAATGATCCAGGCAAAGAAGGAGGTCCGTTCAAGGCATTCCACTCTGCTTCTTCCCTAATGGCCACACAGCACAGAGTAGTTACTCCACAAACACTGGTTAAGAAATAACAATAAAGTTGTCATACTATCCTTGGATTTTCACCAGCACACTCCTAGGCAGGACCACATACGTCAAAGAATAGACAAGAGAAAGAACAACACCTAGGTGTTAGTGTAATAGAAATTTCTGGAACTTCTTGGAAGTGTCTTTGGGGATATAAGTTTTGAAGGTGGAGAGTATGTGGGGCCCAAGATAGGTAGGTAGGTAAGACCTCTCTCTTTCATTATCTCTAATTCAAAAGAACAGCTCCAATGTTTTCATATTATATTTCTGATAGCATTACCTGAAAAAAGTTTCTGTTAAAATAATGAAGTTTTTCAAAGGACTGGACTGGAAACAGGATTATCTTGGAAACCAGCCAACTGAGCAGTGCACTGGGACACGCTCATTCACCTCTGTGCCTTGAAACATAGAACAATATTAGATACCAGGGCATTTGTGAGGATTGAAAGTATAAGCGAGGCTCTTAGCGCTGTGCCTAGCACACGAGAAAGATTATTTTTATAAGGGGAACTATTACTCTTCCCCGAATGTCACAGGAGTCTTAAGCCTGTTAAACTTTATCTCCAAATAGTAGCTTTATAAGCCAGTGCATCAACTCGATCATCCTTTCAGTTTTAAAAGACAGTGTGTAGCAGTGTGTTAACTTCTAGACTGAGCTCATGGAAACTTTCAATCTCAAAGAATATAAAAGCAACAATAATGATTTATCTTCTGGCTTTTGGTGGCTCTTCACATCCTTCTCATTTGAGCCCCCACACAGTCCAACTGGGCCAAAGGGCAAACACAGACAGCGTTCTCATTGTTCTGGAGGAAAATATAGAAGCACAAGGGATAAAATGACCCACTCATCTAAGTTACTGTGGGTCTCATTTTCCCTTCCTGAATTCCAAAGCAGGGCTTATGTACTTTTATATATGCATATGGCAAAAGTAGGTGTACAGCTGTAGTACAAATAAATAACATGATAATAGGTAAATAATAATACAAGAATGAACTGTTTCATGTATTTGAAACTGTAAATCTACTTTTGCCCACCCGTGAATATATTTTTTTACATAGAGAGCCACTCTCACTCTTTTTCCCTGACTCATTCTGACCCAAGAAATATTGAAATAAAGGTCACTTCCAATTCCACCCACTGCCACGTAATCTACGAGGCTTCCTTATTCCATTTTCTGTTTTGGACAGAAATTTCCAAATTCCAAATGTGACCTGGAATTTCCCCCAAACACTTCCTCCTCCTGCCTCTCCCCTGTTGCATCAAGGACTCCTGAGCCCCAGCACTGCACCAGGAGTTCCTACTTGTGAGAACAGCCTCCTGCCTCTGCTTGCAATTCAGGTACCGCTCTGTCCGAAAGTGAGACTGAACGTTGTGATCATCGTGGAGTTAGTCATTTTCCCGCAAGTGGCTTTCTTCCTGTCCTCCTGCTTCTCTGTCCCCTCCCTCCTTCTCCTCTCCTATCTGTCCAGTGTGGCCTCCTTTGCTGTCCTCCTCAGAGTCCCGCACAGCTGTGCCTCATCTGCATAGAGCAGGGGTTCATCATGCATTGAACTCAGCATCAGTACCACACCGGACACACAGCTCTTGCCATCCTCACCCTGCAAGGGATGGTTGTTAATAAGATTGGCAACAAAAAGGAGCCACATGATTTATTCCTACAGTAAATCAAGAATCATGGGAAGATTATATATACGTAACAGGCAGCATATTATTTACTAGGCAAGTCATGATAAACAGTGCAAAAATATAATAATTGCTATGGTGTCAGGTGAGAACAAGATGTATCTGGGGAATCACTTGGTAAATGATATAACTGTCTAATCACCATGTTGTACACCTGAAACTAATATAATAGTGCACAGTAACTGTAATTGCAGAAGAAAAATTTTCAAAAAATAATAGTTGAGGACGAAGGTCCTTTAAGACTGATTCTAGGTAAAATTCAGAGTAATGATTTATAGACCTACAGAAAAAAATACTTTGGGGGAGGGGAATGAGACATTAGAAACATTATTTTTCCGGGAAGGAGTACAGGAAGGACCCACAGAGAAAGTTAACTGAGGCAGTGACATGCAGAGAATTACAGAGAGCCTGATGTGAGGAGAGAACGAGGCAGGGCAAGGGAGATCTTTGAAAGGGTGGAAACTTGGACTTCCCAACGTGGGGAGGATTGGTGGGGAGATGCGGTTAGAAGTGAAGCTTGGCATTAACACTGGCAAAGAATCTACTCAGGCATGTTGGGAAGATGGATGAAAGAACGCATGAGATGAAAGGAAGGGAGATTGAGTAATAGTCCTCCATTCCAAATAGTCACTGCTGAGGGGAACTGAGCAAAAGGCAGAGCTTAAAAGGACTCATGACTGGATATGCTCAGGGAGAGTGAAACCCCTTCCTTCCATGCCTGTTTGAAAATATAAACAACATGTAAATTCAAATTAAAATTCTTCCTGCGTCACATTGAGAAACTCATTTTTCTTTGTTGTTGTGACTCATTCTGGGACTATTCTTACAAGAATGCAATTTGTAGGAACCAGCAGACCTATCTGGGGGGAAAACAGGAACCTCTCTGGAATGTTTACCCATTCCTGGGATCAGAGATTCCCCCCCCCCTACAGAGGTCTCTGTTCCTTTTAAAAGACTCTCTATATTGTTCAGGCTTGGGGAAGAAAGTCTCAGATATCACTGCATGACTGGGGACATCTTGAAATAGCCCTAAAAGAAAGCAGTGGATGATGGTCAATGACTTGTCAATTTCCTTAACTTAAATTTACCCAGAAGGATGCAGAGAGATGGCCAGACTTGGAGAAGGGGTGGGATGGTTGATGGTCTCTAGTGGAGTATGCTAGCACAGGAATGAAGAATGATGGGACAGAAAGTTCATGGCTTGTTTCATCAGGATGGTGGACAAGAAGGAGATGGGGAGAGCAACTGGTAATTATTGCTCAAATCACACCATCAAATCCAATCCTGTGTTTCCAGTGGAACCTTTTCATGGTACAAAGCATCTGCTTGAAGGGTTTAAATGGGTACGTTTGGGATATTGCCTCAGAAACTGAGCTTTGTTTTGATACTCTTCAAAATATCAAATGCCTTGCCTCCACCCCGTGATTTAGAGGCCCGCACATAGCCAGTCCCCAGTGCCCAATGTTCCAGTGTACTTCCTAGAACTACCTAGAACCTCCTAAAACTCTGTTGACTCCTGCCACACCTCTTAGTCTTTCCTGAATGCTTATCTCTTAACAACTAAAATTAAGATGTAAAATTGTGTTTGCCATTGCTTTATGTGAGGAGAGGTGTGAAGTGCTTTTACTATATTTACCAAGTATATTTGTGACAGTCTAACTCCAAGTACTATTATGGGGCATATAAGTAATTTAATTTTCGTGGGAAACATATCAGAGAGATATTGAGTCATCCTTTGTAAGAGATGAAACCAGATAGACAGAGGTCCTACTGACTGTTTAGAGCACATGGAATCTAGACTGAGGACCATGGACAGAGAACACAGCGGGCCCACACACATGAGCCCCAAATTCAAAGTCTCAAGAACGAAGTCTGAAGTGCTGGAGTTTCCGTGGTGGCTGTTTCTCACATCTGCAGCTAACTCCATGATGCAGGGTAGCTGCAGAGAGGCACATATGCAACCACACTGAAGCATAAGCCGAAGCCTTGCAGGGAAGGCCAGGCAGTATCCAGGTAGAACTGGAGAAACTCCTGGGACATTCATTGGCATGTATAATTCTCTTCCGGTTATAGGTGAGTTATATTCTTGGAAGAAAGCAGATTTCTCTTATATTATACTTGAATGTGCTTGTGTTCATAAGTTTTATTTTTCCCACTAGATTTCAGGCTCACTATCAATGTCATATAATACTGTTATATACTGAGCACCTCAGGAAGGGGTAGGCACAGAGGAGTTGTTAATTAAATTTTTTGGTTAAGTGATTTAAATGGAAAAGTGAGGTAATTGAATCAGACTCAACACAATTCTAGAAGGTTAAATTTGAAAAAAAATTCAAATTGTTTTGATCATGCAATGAAAAAGAATTGCATATTTTTTTAAAACGGTTTGTTTTGCAATCTGAATTTTTTTGGACTTTGCTTTGAAAAAGGTTGAAACGAAAGGAATGGCAGTGAATCAGCAAGTTAAGAAGGTTAACGATTAGTCATAACTTTAATAGATGAGACAATTACACCATCTCTACCTTTTAAAAATAACCATATTTTAATTATATTTTAATCATAAAGGTCAGAGGTAGTATAAGTTTAGAGAATCAGAAACACAGACTGTGTTGGCAAAACTGCTATATCTCATATGTGTTAAGTTGGTCCAATTAACTAAAGCAGATGATGAGATGCTTTTGTTTCATAAATGATCATTTGCTGATTGGGTGGTTTTAATGATCTTTAATGTTTCACACTGAATTGGCTCCAGGGAAACCTCTGAGTCAGTCAAACTTGGTATTTGACCATTGGCATACAGTCACTCACTAGATCAATGATCAGTGATAAAGACTGGTTTAAATTGTTTCATCCTGGGAATTCTGGGAATATTGTTTTTTCCTTATAAGTAATATAAAACTCAACTCAAATTAGTTTAAAGCAAGAAGGAGCATTTGTACAGGGATATAACTAGCCTATTGCATCACTTGAATTAGGCTTAAAGGAAGTCAGTAGGACCCATTTCTTGCCTCTAGTTTCTCTAGATATAGCCTTGTCAGACCTGGTGGTAGCCACTTTCTTAACGTGATATTCAGAGAAATATTGAAAAGAAAGACTTTTCACCAAGTATATCAAATGATACCCTCCAAATCCACAGCACAGGCTGGTCTAATTTGGGGCAGGTGCTCACATCTGGACTTGTCGCTTGGGACGTGGAAAATCACTGGTGTCTGAGCCTGTTGCGCTTTTGGATCTGAGGGCTGGAACTCGCTCCACCAGAAGCACAGGGGCTGAAACGAGCAGCATGTATTCCCCTCAGAACACACACAGGGTGCTCCTGCCAGCAGAGAGGGCAGATGGTGGGCAGCAGCACCAACACTTCTCACAAAATAAACATGTATTTTCTTCCTTGGTTTTAACTTACCTCAACACCACCAAACCTCTTCCTCTGCATTCCCTTAGCTCCTCACTTGGCATGAGTTGTCAAGAAAAAGTAAAGTTGTACAGCATGGTTGGTCTCTCCTCCAAATCCCCATCTCTCACGTTGTCACATGGCTCTAATGGAACATCTCATGTGCCTCCAGCTCAAAAAATACTCTTTCTAAAAATATCCCCCTTTTCTTCTGTGCCATCTGCCCTTCTCCTTCTTAGTATAGCCAAAGGGCAAAAAAGCTCTCACACACATCCATTCACACAAATAGACCCTGAGAGTATTTAAATTGTTATATACTAGTTTCTATTTATACTCCTTGGCCTGAAAAGTAGGATTATGGGAAAGAAAGAGGGGGAGGAAGGAAATAGACAAAATGATGTATATTGTATAGAATGGAAAGGCATAACTTCTGTTGGTGATGGCTTACATACTCGCATACATGGGAATCATACTTGGTCATGCCTACTCTATAGGCTGAAAGTCCAAAAAAAAAACACAAAAAGGATATTTGGATCAACGTCCTAATTCATTCATTATGTTTATAATCCTATATAATAAAAGCCTAATATGCTAAGTGTGCAGTCATCCATTGAATCAAAGTATAATATGCTAATGATATGCTGATTGCTCTACTGCTTGCTATGACATGCACTGACCACCAGGGGGCAGATGCTACAACTGCTATGATACTAGCTCCTGGGGTCTGGCTGATTGGGACTAAGCAAGACTGGCCGGACACGCCCTGGAGCCCTCCCACGGTCCCTCTCCAGCTGGCCAACCTCCTGTATCCCTCTCTGGCCCTGGGATCCCTTGGGCTGGCCTGTGCCCTCTCGCAATCCAAACACTTTGGGGGGATGTCAGAGAGTTGGTTTCGGCCTGATCCCACAGACCAAGCCGAGTGACCCCACTGGTACACAAATTCACGCACCAGACCTCTGTGACAAATAATAAACTTTGGAAGGGACCAAGCTAAAAATATTTTTGGAAAAAGAGTATGAGGTGATGTGCTGCCTTAATTAGTTTCTTTAAAGTAATTTGATGTCATATTAGCTCTCATTTATGAGATTTGTACTTTTAATTGGAAAGAAGACTCTTAGTGAGGACTGGTATATAATATTCCATCTTTTTGATGTGAAATATATCTATTTTGATACCTAATAAAAATCCTTATGTACACAGAAGTACTATATAGTAATAATTGTTGATTATCTGGAGGCTTGAAGGGGGGTCCATAATCACATTTTTTTCTTGTTTGAAATAACATCTGGAAAATCAGTATTTCATGTGAAATATATTCCAAGACCAATTAGTAATAATAATTTTCTTGCATTCTTAATTTGGTATAGTAGCAACTTTACTCTATGGCATGCATTGCTTTCTGAACATTTAGCATAAACTTTGGGGATATGAGAGGTATAGGGTAAAGAAAGGAGTAAAACAGAGGGTATTTTCACTTATTGAATACCTAGAATGTTCTAGGTACTGAGTCTGCCTAAGTACTGAGTCTGCCTAATTTGTACTGAGTCTGACCAATTTCCTACTTGCTCTCTCCACTGTCCACACTGGCCTTCTTTCTCTTTCTTAAGTTCATGAAGCTCATTTGTATCTTGTGGCTTTTATACTTGCTGTTCCTTCCATCTGGGAGACTTTTTCCAATGTCATCTCCTCAAAGAGGTGATATCTGACCATCCTGAATAAATCTGTTTCCTGCAGCCCCCAGTAGCTACTCTCTTCCCTCTTCTCCTATTTTATTTATTTCTGCATAAACTTTTTATTTTTAACTAGTTTTAGGCTTAAGATAGAAGTTTCAAAAACAATACAAAGAGTTCCCCTATGTCTCTTATCCCGTTTTCCCTAATGTTATCTTCTTGCATAACCATCCTTAAAGATCTTGAACAGGCAAACTAATATGGTTACAATATTATTAACTAAACTAGAAGCCCAGTGCATGAAATTCCTGGTTCATAGGTTGATGCTCAACCACTGAGCCACACAGGACAAGCTCTCCACTATTTTTAATGCTTTTGTGTCCATGAAATAGTGAGCAAATGGTGGTGAAGGTAAGACTATTCTAGTCAAGTCTGGATTATAATCACTGGTAGTAGGATCAAATGCTAACTGTGACACCAATCACAACTTACCAAGTTTGCTAAGACATCCTGAAGAGATTACCAACACGGTGGAGGAAAATCTGCTTCTGGGGAATGAAGTGTTGGAGACCTATGTCTTTAGCTGTTCCCGGATCAGTGTAAACGAGATCGGCATGGAGCAGTGCAAAACTGGGATTCCCTCATAATCCAAAAGCACCAAGCACCTTCAGAAGATTCTTTCACATCAGTTTGACATTTGCTTCATCTGAAATCTGATCATCACTTCTGGCCAATGGAGTGTGTGTGTGTGTGTGTGTGTGTGTGTGTGTGTGTGTTTTAAGGAAAATGGAAAACATTCCATCTATAAGATACCATGACCTGTGACTTACATACAAAAAGTCAGACTTACCTACAGAAAGTCAGCGCTTGATGGTAACAAGCATGCATTAGCTTTTGTACAGAAAGACATACAATAACAAAATAAGAAATGCCTCTCTGTGAAGAAGACTTGCCGATGTTATAATGCAAAAGTTTATTTTTCTTCACTAGGAAAACAGGAATCACTTCACAAAATCTATTTCAATCATATCAGATTTAAGGTTTTTTTCTTTTGGGTTACAAGAAGAATTTAAGACATTTCCTATGAGAAAAAGAATCATTTGTTTAACCACTCTGTTAGTGGGTGCAGGGAGACTTGTGTTACATAAAGGAGGTTACCCAAAGGTAAACTGTGGAGCAACATGTACTAATTATTGTTTAAATATGTACTGATGATTCACAAAAGAACCTGGTAAAAAGTTAATGAGCATCTCTTCATTTGGTACGTTTGGCTGTGCCTAAAGATTGTATGCTAGCTACATATTATTGAATTTGTGATTTCCATCCCCTTCTACAAGCTCCTCCCCACTCTGGCAGTGGAAGAAGCTCTGGAAACTATGAATTACCCACCTTCCACCACCCAGATTCATGGCCAGCTTCCTCTGGTGTTTCACTAACAGAGAATGCAGAACTCCCCAGGAAGCTGGAATACTACCTTGCTAGTCCACAACAGCAAAGGGCTCCAGATCTGACCTAAAAGCAGCCTATTTTTAGGATTTTATCCTTAGAAGCCAACCTGTTATTGAACAATTGGAACAGGAGAAGCTATTGCAATTTCAAGGAATTTATTATAATCAGTCTCGCCCTGTTAAGGTATTAATTAAAGGTGGTGTTTTGTTCTCGTTCATAAAAAAATGGATGCAATTTCGCCTCTTGTTGAATCTCACGCTGGCAGTTGAATAGAAGTGGCTATCCTATTTGGTAGTGTAGTGGCTTAAAAAATAAAGAAAAGAAAATCCCTGAATGGAATTTAGGCATATCTCCTCTTTGGAGCCGCCTTTTCAATAGTAATGTTACTGTTATGGTAAACATTATTATTCAGATTTTTAGTCATTTAAATAAATAATTTTCAATGCAGAGTTCAAATGTTTCCATAGGAAAATCATCTTGATATTTTGTGCTCAATGAAAAACAAATGAAATGGGAAAGAGATCTAGGGCAAATTTTTAATAATATGGATTTTCCCCCCTTTCACATAGTGCGAAAGTCGGAGTGGTTGCCAGCAGCACTAAAACAGTCAGACCACTTTCAGAAATTCAGTCACCTCTTAAACACTTAGAGGCCGAATTGAGTGAAAACCCGTTTTCAGAAGAGTTTCCAAGGAAGTAGAAAGTTTCCACACCCTACATCTTGTACGGAAAGCAATGGAAACTGGGCCCCGTCTGCCAAAAAGTCTGCATTGTTGTGTCACAGGCTGTTGAACATTATAATCAGTAATAAAAATGTGAACATGCGTGATGCTGTGTTAAAATGCACTTTGAAAAGCTTCGCCTAATCACAGTTTTTGGATTTCTTTTATTTCATTTATTTGCAATGCTAACAGTGTTTTTCACATTCCCAATAACAGTTAAGAAAAGCAAGAGAAGGGAAAATAAATGAAATTGAAATAAAATCAGAATCAAAATGCTAAAAACTTTTTTTTTCTTTCCCCAAAATCACTTGGAAAAATCCTAGGATCATCTATCTGATGAGCCAAAGACCAGGAGTAGAAATTTTAGTCTATTTTTTTTTATTAGGAACATAGTATATACTCGTATAAAAATTTAAATGGTTCAAAAAAGTATAGCAAGTAAAAATGACTCCCAGATTTCTCAGATAACTACCGTTAATGTTTCTAGATATAATTCTAGACATCTGACCACACACATATAATAAACACATAGTTTATGTATAATATTGTATTTGTATTATTTTACAGAAATGACTGCACTCTTCCGGTGTTTTTGTTTGTTCATTCATTTGTTTACCCAACTTTTTCTTCATTCAACAGTATCTAGTTGACATTTTTCTAAATCAGTACATGTGAATATACAATGGTACCTCGAGATACAAGTTTAATTCGTTCCGTAACCTTGAGGTTTGGGAAACTATGAGATGCTCGAGTCAAGGTAAACTGGTGGGTCATGTGCAGCTGGCCAATCCGCGGGATTACTCGTATCTCAAATGTTGTTTGTATTTCAAAGCAAAAATAGCTCGTTCGACGGCTCGTATCTCAAAAATCTCATATGTTAGGGCACTCGTATCTCGAGGTACCACTGTATTACTTGATTCTTGCTTTTATTCTTTTACTTATTATTCTGTTACATGGATATTACACAGCTTTTGTCAGGCGGTTGGTCATTTAGATTGTTTCTAGTTTTTTGAAATTTGAATAGTTTTAGGATAGATACCCTTGTAGTTTGATTGTCTTGGTACATACATTCCTAAAAGCAGAATTCTTTCATTCGTTTGTCTATGTTTTCAACAAGAATTTTATAGAGTGCCTATGTTATGGTGGGTGGTGAGGTTACTGATAATGACAAAACCCAGGATGGGACTCTGGGAATGCTGAAGTGGGCTGAGGGGAGGATCATTGGAAGAGAGAAGACTGAGAGGATAGGGTATTCAGTGAGTCAGTCATGTGGATGTTGAAATCATTCACTAGTGTGATAGGAATAGGAATAAGGAAGGAAAGAATGAATGAATAAAAACTCCAACATATGAGAAATAGAGCAATCAGAATAGCATTATGGACAGTAATGACAAACAGAAGGGACAGGTGTAATCTGATAGCATTTAATTCAAAGGAGACATTCAAAGGAAGCAAGTAAATTTGGAAATGACAATGCAGAGGAAAGAAAGTATAATAACTTCACCTATAGGATCTAAAGACCTTGAGTTTGAGCAAAAATTAGCCTTGAATGAAGAGACTACCACGGAGGCAGTGTCTTCAGCTTTACTTTGGAGCAGATGTGAGGGAACAGACCAGAAGTGGAATTGAGGATTTGGAAGAGGTTGCTTATTCTGGGCCCTGAGTTCCATGGGGAAGACAGAGTGCTAGTAAAATGGATTAGGAGAGAGACTAATGTAGAAGCTATGTCTTTGGTTTGAATGTAGCAGAGAGGAAAATCACGTTGGATTGACACAGTACCCACAGCTCCCTGTGGAACAGTCAAAGGTAGCTCAATGTGATCCAGACACACGGAAGGCAATTCCCGAGGAGCAGCCAGCATGGTAGACTGGATGAAAGCCACTGTTTACTCAGGGAATGGGAGTTGTCTGTCTCCCCCTAAAGATGCCAAGAGGAAAACCTCAGATGAAACGGCTAATGTGCTTTGAAGGCAAGCTGACCACCAAGTCAGAGAACCAAGGAACATACTTTATAGCCCATGATGTCCAACCATGGGGAAAGAGAAATTCTGAGTAATAGTTCCACAGAAAATTGGAATGGACAATTGTAACATTGGTTTGTCTAAAATGGGGGTGATAAAGGCAAGAAGGGCTGGTTTCCAAGCCTTCTGCAGTCTGTGCTCATACTCAACACAATAACTTGGACTTGCAATGGTGTCTGAAGTGTGTGTGTGTGGCGGGGGAGGTCAGGGGAAGTCTTGTAGGACTGAGCCCTTAAACTGCAAATTCTGACACTGTCTCTAGGTAGAGAGTGTCAAAATTGAGTTAAATTTGTAGGGCACCCTGTTGATGTTGGAGAGTTGCTTGTTGGTGTGGATAACCACCCCACCCCAAACCCTGCACACACACCCGCACATGTTGGAATTGGTAGCCAGAACCTTCTAGGAAGGAAAGAATTGGGAGGAAAGAAGTGGGGTCAGAAAGGGTGATAATGGATGGAATGAAGAACAAAATGTTAAAGATCTAGGGGTTTCAACTCATCTGAAGGAAGTAAAAGGCTGGAGAATCTGAAGAGGCAGGAGGTTATAGTCAGAGAGGGCATGAAACACTGGAAATTAAAATTCAGAAGTGAAGAAATGGGCCGAGACCGGTTTGGCTCGGTGGCTAGAGGGTCGGCCTTTGGACTGAAAGATCCCAGGTTCGATTCTGGTCTGGGGCATGTACCTTGCTTGCAGACAAAACTCCAGTAGGGGGCGTGCAGGAGGCGGCTGATCGATGTTTCTCTCTCATGGATGTTTCTGACTTTCTATTCCTCTCCCTTCCACTCTGTGAAAAATCAGTAAAATATATTTTTTAAAAAAAGAAGTGAAGAAATGGGATAATGCCATGTAGATCATGGTCTTAGAGAGCAGGGATGAACATCATACAAGGGGAAGAGATCAAACCAATTTGCAAGTAGAGTGTTGCCAGCTTGGGTTGTTGGTCACTTGTTGCTGTGGTAGCAAATGATCTCAATTTGGAGAGATTTATAAAAACTCCTTTGCTCATGTCAGGATGAGGTTGACTATGACCAGGCTCTCCTGGGTTTGGCTGCATGTCCAAGCTGACCACTCAGCTCCTGTTCAGTATGTGCTGTTCTGATGGTGGAGGATAAAAGAAAAGAGGTAGAACCAGATTATAGCAGCACACTTAAAGGGTCAGCCTATCTGTGGTGTATCCCCTGTTCACTTAATTCCATTGGTCAAAGCAAGGGGTATGGTGCATCCCAAAATGAATGGTATAGACATTTATTTTACCTTTAGGGAAATATAGTGAACAAATATTACAATTTACCCTGGTTGATAACATGGGTACTGAGGTTGTTCCAAATGTTTCAGGTTCTTACTAGGAAGAGGAAGATTGTAAGCCAGTTGCCAGTCATTGCAATAGCTTGAAATGTATAGTTAATATCATCATAAAACTGACTTAAACATTATGTTATTATTGAGAGAGATAGTAACCAAAATGAAATTTATATACTTATGTCCTCTTATAAAACTGTATTCTTCAACTAAAAACCAACTAAGTGCTTTAGCAAAGCAAAATAAATGTAGCGAACTCGACATAGATTGGTAAAAGCTCCTTACATTCAGTTTTCTTCTCTCAGCAATTTCTTATTTAAAAAAATCCTCATAATCCTTTTCCTGTTGATAAAAGTGGATGAGTGAAATGGCAGTCCATTGTGTGAGTTGGAAACTCTTCATGTCTACAATCAAAAGCTTGGCAAACCTCTTGCATTTCTTTTTGTACTTAATTAGACACTAAAGATATAGAGCCATTCTTTTTTTGGAAAGTCCAACTAGTTGCATGACTAAGCTTTAATTAAAACAAGGATATGATTCTCCTAGTGTGTCCTGCATGGAAGTACCTATGGGGATCCCTTGATGAGACTCTCATCAGGACTTTATAATATTTAAGTTGTTGCAAAGGAGTGAGAAGTGATTTGTACCTCCTCCTATATACCGTGTTCCCTAGAAATACCTGATACTCTTCAGATCTCTTGAAGTCATAGGAAGGGAATACTATATGAGGTATCATGTATTAATAATGAAAATAGCTAACATTTATGGAGCTATGTACCAGGCACTTGGTTTGTGCATGGACTACCTTACTACCTTAATTGAATCCTCAGAATGACAGTTCTATAAAATGTTATTATCAGATCCATTTTATAATTGAGGAAACTAACACATAAAAAGTTTAAGTTACACAAGTTATACACACACACACACACACACACACACACACACACACACATTATATATGTAATAAGTAATGAAATTAGGTTTCAAATCTAGGTAATGTGGCCCAAAAGCCTAAATTAACCAACACAAAATAGGAGTGGTTCCCAAATTATGTGCTGAAACATTCAGGAATACTAACTCAGGAGTTTAACACCTATCAATCAAATAGATTCCCTATTCCTCAGCAAACATTGCTTGACTTGTCTGAAGCCATTAAATGTGAATTTTTACCTTATTCTCACAGAGCAGTAGTAGCTGGAATCTTCCTGCCCAGTAACCTGCCTGGCATTGGGTGACCTTGTTGATAAACAGAAATTTTATGGGCTGAATGTTTGTGTCTCCCCAAAATTTGTATGTTGAAGCTTTAATCTCCAATGTGATTGACATTTGGAGATGAGGCCTTTGGGAGGTAGTGAGAGTTACATGAAGTCATAGAGGTAGGGCCTCATGATGGAGTTGGGGTCCTTATAAGAAGAGACACCAGGGTTACCCCTATAGCTGTGTGAGGACAGAGAAAGAAGGTGGCCATGTGCAAGCCAGGAAGAGAAGACTCTCCTCAGAGCCTGACAGCTTCCAGAACTGTGAGAAAATAAAATTTTAGGCTCAACAGTCTATGGTATTTTATTTTGGTACCCCTAATCAAGTCATAAAATCAGGTACTGAAAATTTTTATTGCTCATTTGATTGATGCTCAGCATACTAATGTCTTGTTAACTAATTTCTTTTAACTCAGCCCTATAATGTATGGGCACCATGAATTGGATAAAGTAAGGTGTGTTTTTTTTATAAAAAACTTTAGCAAAGCATCAATCTCTTTTTTGCCTGAAATATACAAACATCTTCTCACATTCTTTCACAGTGGGCTGCAGCAACCTAGTTGCCCGTTGATGTCTTCAGAGTGAATTCACAAAGGAAGTGTAGACAAACCCCATAGACTCTACTGCTCAGCAAAGGGACCACTTTTTCTGCGGTAACACATAGCTCAGCCCCGAGAGAGACTGCAGCTTGGAAAGGTTCCCACTTTGCTTCAAATGATAGAACACGCCTGAATGCTGCTAATGGTTGTAATAACAAGAAAGTAAACAAGTACAATCATAGTAAGCCTAAAAAGCAGAATGTGCTGGCGTGACAGATTGCATTTTGTGCTGTAACAAATATAATTTTAGTAATTTGGGGGAATGACTTTCTATAAGAGTGAGTTTCTTTTTTTTGTTATTTTTTTATTTGTTGAAAACTTTTTCTGAAAGATGAGCTTGTTCATAGTTGCTTTAGTGACTATTAATTGAGATTTGAAGGCAAACTGTAGCATGCTAAGAATCCTGCTTTTTCTGTGCAAAGGGGAAAATTAAGCTCTGCGGTTTATTTCATGCTCCATTGCGCTTGTGAATTCAAACAGATTTAGCATTTAAATATTCATATAAATTTCTGTATGCTGTATCCTATTGCAGAGATACCCCTGAGAGTTCTCTTACTGCATTTATATAAACAAGATCTTAATTAAAATATAAAATTAAGACAAAATACAAGAGCTTATTTTTAGCCTTGTAAAAGATGTTGATTTATTAATTTCATCGTTTTCCTTCATGGTTACTATTTTGGTAGAGCTTTCTGATTTTGACCCTCATCCATATTCTATTTTTCATGTTTTGTATTATATATATATATATATATATATATATATATATATATATACATATATATATTTTTTGACACTATTACGTAAGTCCCCATTTTTCCCTCCTTTGTCCACCTCCAGTCAGCCCCACCCCCTTCCTTCCGGTAATCACCACACTGATGTCTGTGTCCATGGGCTCTGCAGGTTGGAAGGGCTAAATAAGATAAACCACCCATCTATAATAATAAAAGGGTAATATGCAAATTAGATGACGTCCTTCAGGATGTCATTCTGGACGTCCTTCTGAATGAAGCCAGGGCCGGAGGGAAGTCTGGGTCCCAGATGCCAGAGGGAGGTCTGTGATGGTAGCCAGGGGAAGGAAGGCTAACCCTTGCATGAATTTCGTGCATCAGTCCTGTAGTGTTACATAAGATCTTAAATGTCAGGTTATCATAAGTGTTCATAATTACCTTATATAATAAAGACCTAATAGTTAATTAGACCGAACAGCCCAATGACCATCCAGATGACCTTCTGGACGAAGCTGGGGCTGCAAGGGCCGACTGAGGCAGCTGGAGCTGTGAGGGCCAAGCCCCTTACACGAATTTCGTGCAGCGAGCCTCTAGTCACATATAAGATTAAAACAGAGGAAAATGTCACTTTAATAAGACATTCCATTGTACTCTCAGAAACACATGTCACTCAAACATAGTATTCTCTTTACTTTTTTTCCTCTGAAGCTAACTTACCTCTCCCCATTCTTAATCCCATCAGATTCTTTGGCGACCATATATTACATGAGACATTTGTAACAAGAAGGTGATTCTTGATACAAACCAACTGACACGACAATGCAGGACCATTCATGATGATGTGGAGGGACCCAAAATTTTTAAATCCCTATGGTCTTGCTTGATTGCTCTGGGAAATTAGAACCAAACTCTAGATATTTGGGGATGGTTTGATTAGAGACAGGTGAAAGTGCTTGGTTGTTCTAGAATGCTCTGTGGCTTTAAGGTTGAGTCTCTGGTAGCCCATGCATATTCAGACAGAGCCTATTTCAAGATGTTCAAGGGCCAAGTTTTTGCTTCCTCCAGGCAGAAACAAGCTTCAACATTGGGAATGAAGAAGTTGAAGGTCCTACAAAATGCTCTCCAACTGCAGAGAAGCTCTTTGATTATGATCCCCAACAATTCATGGATTTACTTCGTTTAGCTCAGCTCAAGACAGAGATAGTAAAATGACCAGTTTTTTATTATGTTTGGGTCATCTGTACCTTCCTTTTTGTGTCTTTAAAAGGAATGATCTTCATTTAGATTCTCAGCTGACTTTTATTCTATACCATTTTCCTAAGTTTGTAAACGTTTCAAACACTAGGCAGCACATTTTATGGTCTGGAGGAAGTTGGAGGATCTTCAATGTAAGACAGGTAGAGTGGGATGGAGTTTGCAGGTGTATGCATCAATGTCTCAGAACTTCCTTGAAGTTGCCTGCAAAAGATTGGGTCATTCCTCTTCTTGGATGGTCCTGATTCTTTCATAATCATCCACATGTTTTTTTGTTTAGCTGCACGAAAATAACAATATGTGATTCCTTCCACTTAAGCAAAATCATCCTCTCGATACTCAAGGAACTCTAAGGCCCCCAACTTATTTCCATTCTAACAATCACTTTTCTTTGGAACAAAAATAATTTAGTCAGTGGTGGAGCGATGATACTCATTTTAACACTTTGCAGAAGAAATCAGGTAAGATGTTTTCAGAAAGGAAAACTGTAGAAAATTAGTGTTGATATGTGGATTTGCTGTCATTGAATTATCAGTCTGTGACCTGAGATTGTTTTTGGGACTTCAGCCATCTCCAGGCTTTTACCTTTGATGCCCAGATGATCCCCTGATTTTCAAGTCAGTTGACATTCAGAGAGTACATGAACCCACTGAAGGAAACATTCCACAGCCTTGTTTTCATTCCTCACTCGCTCCCCTTGATTTGTTTACACTCTTGCGATTACTGTCATTTGATTGTCCAACTACTTCCCACTGATAACTGTTCATGTTGCAATGATTTGAAGACAACAGAAAAGTGAACACAGTGTACTCAGTTCTGTCTACAATCAGACTATAATCTTGCGGCTGCCTTTGGAGACGCTATCGCAGAATAAGATGCACTTTCTTCTAAGTTTGGCAGAGGGCTAATGTTTGGATGAGAAAAGATGTTCGGATTTAACTGAGAGCCACATTTCACAAGTTTTTGCTAATATAAACTAAGTTGGAGATTGGGTAGTTGATGAATTGAGAAAAAAAATAGCTTCACATCCAAGGCAATTTAACTTGTTAATCAAACCCAAACACTATAATACTTTTTAAAAATTAAGCATATGTAGGAATCATCCATTGCTGTGCTGGAAATTTGGAAATATATGTATATATATTAAATCTTCACCTAATGATATTTTTCCATTGATTTTTAGAGAGTGGGAGAAAGACTGAAAGAAATACCAATTTGAGAGAAACACATCGATTAGTTGCCTTTTGCACAGGCCTGGATCAGGGAGAAGCCAAGCCACCAAGGTACATGCCTTTGACCAGAATTGAACCCAGGACCCTTTGGTCTGCAGGCCAATGCTCTATCTACTGTGCTTGGAAATATTCTTGATGAATTAGTAGAGGGAACTAAGGTGTTCTGTATTGAATGTTGAATCAAAATGTTCATACTGGCCCCAGCTAGTTTCTCAGTGGTTAGAGCATCAGCCCACAGACTGAAGAATTACAGGTCCCATTCTGGTCAAGGGCATGTATCTCAGTTTGCAGGCTTGATCCTTGGCCCCAGTCAGGGCATGCACAGGAGATAACCAATCAATGTGTCTCTCTCACACCAATGTTTCTGTCTCTCTGTCATTCCCCCTCCCTTCCACTCTTTCTAAAAAATCAATGCAAAAATATCCTTTGGTGAGGATTAATGAAAATATTCATAATGACCTCTGAATTCGATGACTAAATGAAATAAAATGAAGAAGGTGCTCACGTTAAGTTTTAGAAAAGATTGATATCATTGCTAAGAGAGTTGTCTCTGGTTTTGATGTGATATTTTTAGGACACAGCCAATAATATCACATGTGGATATCCTTTCTCACTTTTCCTTCTGAATCTCAGTTAATTTACTGGTTTTAAAGAGCTAGGTTGACAGGGAGCAATAATGAGTGGAGGCCATATGACGGGGTGGGAAAATTGACGTTGGCTATATTCTATTCTCTCTATGCCTTGAACTGACATAAAAGTCTTTATTTACAATGTTTAAAACATGTCTATTACTCATGATAACATGTGCTCATTCATAGAAACATCTGAAGTGTTGGAGAGTCTTGATTCAATTAATGTTGATTGACATCAGGCTTCTGAAGTGAAAAATTGGTTGTCTCGCTTATGACATTTCTTCCACACACTCTTTATGAAGTCAGTATTTTCAGGAAATAGCTCCTCAGGCTGCCTTTTCATCTGGTTCCCATAGATGAATATTACATAATACACATGGACAGTGACGATCTTATTTACTCACAGTGTCCAACTCATCTCTTAAGCATTTGTTCCAAGGAGTTTAGACATCCGGGTCAGAAACAAGTTCATGGTATGTTTTCAATGATTTCCAAATGTACCCATTCAGAGTGGGGTAAACTAGCAGAGAGAGACCTAGATGAGCATTTCTTTCTTCTTTGGAAGAATAGCGCCTGAAGATGTTTCCACAATGATATTGGACATTCCTCTGGGGATTTGTGGAGTAAGTTGCACTTTCTGTACATTTCTTTTTTAGTACTTTTATTGATTTCAGGGAGGAAGGGAGAGGGAGAGAGAGATAGAAACATCAGTGATGAGAGAGAATCATTGATTGGCTGCCTTCCCATTGGTGATCGAGCCTGCAAACTGGGCATGTGTCCTGACTGAGAATTAAACCATGACCTCCTGGTTCATAGGTTGACACTCAACCACTGAGCCACCATGGCTGGACTTTCTGCACTTTTCTTCAAGTGAGAAGAGAGAACAGTAGTCTGCCTGCAGACACCATGGGACTAAGCTCCATCAACCAGAACTGGAGGAACCTATAGGCCTGGAGGTGGGGACATGGGGTGACCTCCTCAAGGCTCTTCTGTGACTCTATCAAAAGACCTTCTTAAGAAGGTACCTTAGTATACTCAGCACTTTCCCTTTCTAGTACACTTAAAAAAATTCATTCTTTCTTTTCCTCATGTACACAAAATGGTTTAAACCTAGCATTTTGATAGCAGCTGTCTTCTAAAAGGAATCCCACCCAGGTTTTGTAATGTGATTGTGTATCCTGGATAAATCCCCTTGTTTAACTGCTTAGAGATGGCAAGAGTTAGGCAGCAAGATCATTTGAATGTCTTCCAATGTGTACTATATCAGCACTCTTCCAATCTCCATAAACTCAATTTAATACAGATTTTGCAGGGGGGAAAACAAGTCAATTTCTTCTTAAAATGGTGACTTACTTGAACTTACTGAAAGGATAGCCCATTTGTAAGTCTTTGGATCTCATAGGCATTCATGGTTCTTGGACACTCTAATAAAAAAAAATACAAATAATACTGTTAAAAGCACCACATTCAGCTTTCACACGACTTTTGTTTTTACATGGGAACACCCAAGGAATTCTGAAACAATGTCAACAGGTTTGGGTGAGTTGGTACAGGCACTTTCTGTTATTTAGTTTATTTTCAAGTGGTTCAAGAACTGGACTGCTTTCTGGCTCTGAAGTGTCCCTTAGCTGCAGGCAGTGAAACAGCCACACAGGTCCTTTTTCCCTGCTGCTACTTACAACCAAGCTCTGAATCATTTGTGGAAGTCTGAACTTTTTCTGTGAGTCCACCCACATCTGATTTTGGTATATGGATGCATTTAAAAAGATAATTACATTTAGTCAGTCTCATTTCCTTATTTTTCTAAACTGTTTCCTAAATTCCATTAATCAAAATACCATACTTCCGAATGTGTTTGTTTTGTTTTTCATCTTCTTTAGTGGTCAGGTATGTATTTTCCCTTTACAAGACTTTCACAACACTTTTCCATGCCCAAGAATTGATTATTTAAAAAAAATCCTCACCCGGGATATGAACAAATCACTCTAAAAAATAACAAGTGTTACAAATAGAGTATGAGTGGTGGTAGAAGAGGAGAAATCTTTTAGAAAATGGGGAACAAGATGTACAAAGATGTAGAAATGAACAAGGAATAAAATGTTCATGGGAGGTGGAGGAGATGACCCTAGCAGGTGGACAGGGAACATCTCTTCCAAGTGTAATAACCTCTACTAGATATGAACAGGGCATTATATGTATTCAATCTATATCAGCGGTTCTCAACCTGTGGGTCTCGACCCCTTTGGGGGTCGAACGACCCTTTCACAGGGGTCGCCTAAGACCATCAGAAAACATATATTTCCTGTGGTCTTAGGAACCAACAGACCGCTCCTCGGTGTAGCAAAGTGTAGCAATGTAGTTTACTGTTGTCATATGAAGACTGTTACCCATGCTACACCATGATTCAAGACAAAATTTCATTTATTTGTAATTAGAAATAAATATTTCACAATATATAATTACGTATTGTTTTTGTGATTAATCACTATGCTTTAATTATGTTCAATTTGTAACAATGAAAATACATTTTGCCTATCAGATATTTACATTACAGTTCATAACAGTAGCAAAATTACAGTTATGAAGTAGCAATGGAAATAATTTTATGGTTGGGGGTCACCACCACATGAGGAGCTGTCTTAAAGGGTCACGGTATTAGGAAGGTTGAGAACCACTGATCTATATGAATAGACATGTAATTTTTATTATAATTTTAAAATTTTCTTTATTGATTAAGATATTACATATATGCCCTTGTCCCCTCATTTCTTCCCCCCCTACTCATGCCCTCACCCCTCCGTTGTTTGTGTCCATTGGTTAGGCTTATATGCATGCATACAACTCCTTTGGTTGATCTCTCCTTCTTACCCCCTCCCAGTGGGCAAATAAATTGGTATGGGAGCCTGGGGAAGCTAATATTTGTTTGGTTTGGGGAATCATATAAAGATTTCTGGGGGAAGTTGCCCTCAGTTGGGCATTGCACATGACAGTCCGAGAGCCTCTAGTTTCTCTGTGGCTCCACCAGCCCTGTGGTGTTATTATGATCTATGGAAAACAAAGTGCTTGCGTTGATCATATTTGGTTTGAGGGGAGCTGGCTTTCTGCCCTTGTTGTGAGTTGTTCAAAGCTGGATGCGGTATATTTCCTAAACTATTTTAAAAGTGGTTGGTATTATGTAAGTTGAGATTTTTGAATCATTTCATGCAGCTTGGAAATTCTTCAGGTTTGTAAAAAAAAAAAAAAAAGAGTCCGTTCCTAGACATCATGTTTATTTCTCAAGCGGTGGCACTGTTTTTAAAAATAAAGGACCTCAAAACTTTCAGCTACATTTTTCAGCCATGACCCAGTGTTCCTGAAGCATATGCAAAACAATGACACGGGGAAATCATTGAGAGGAGGGAGGGGATGGCTTTGGGGGAAGCAGCAGCTCAGTTTAAAAATTTGTTCACAAATATTATGATTTGTTATTTAACAGTTGGCTGCATTTGTCATTTGGAGATTTTCTCAAGTGCAGGAGTGTGTAATGTATTAAGGTTTATTTGTGTATTAAGCAAACATCTTTGGTTGAAATGTGGCCGGCATATTTAACTGAATCAAAATTAAGGAGACAACACATTCTGGAGATTGATAATATTTTGAGCAATATTTAAAGACATACAAAACATTTAGTAAATGCTCCAGGATTTTCTGGGCCTACTCTTGTCAATGTTTTTTTTTTTTTTAAGAGGAACATTCAAAATAATTATCTGGATATCTTGTTTATCTTATAATTCAGCATGGACCATACTTGTAATTTTTCAGTACACTGTCTAATCCGGTTGAGGCTGAAGCACCCCTGAGCTGGTGTTGACCTCTCTTTCTTCTCACCATATTTTGATTAGTTAATTTGCCTATGAACTTATTTTTTCACAGGTATCCTTTGTTTCCTTCTCCTGTGAGGTGTAGAGATGGCCAGATGTTTGTCTCTTAGAAGGACAAGTTGCTAAATGCATGGTTCATAATGGAATGAATGAAGGTTGAGATGAACTCAACACCTTCTGATTGCAGGATACAGTGTGAAGTATCTGCATAATTTAAGATTAGTTGTGCTTCTGAAAATAATGAAGCAACTCAGCTGTACTGAGGACTGTTGTTGGGTTTTCATCACCTTATTATCATTTACATATATTGCATTTGCTTACCCTTGTTAGAGATTTCTCCAGTTCTCTAATATTATTCAAGAACAGAAAACAACTTGGAAAAGGACTGGAAGAGTGGGTCCCCACAGCCCTTTAGGGAAGCAACTAATTTTTAATGGTAGAACTACTAGTTGAGTGAGTAGGGGGCTATTTCTGTAGACTCCTGTTTCTTAGTAACTTAGGTAGCTTGACCTTCATTAGATTTCGAGAAGAGACTTCTTTACCAAGAAGAGAATGCGTTTAACAGTCCACTTGAATATCAGTCTGCTTGGCATTCAGAGCCTCATAAATTATTCTGTTGGTTCTTTGACACTAATCAGTCTCGTGTGAGTTTGAGTTGCCTGATTACCACTGGCAAAGCTGACCATTGACTATCAAATCTGTCTATCTGTAACCACAAAGACAAAACTCTGGAGTAAAGGAGGATAATTGAAACAAAATTTAAGTATTCACCCATCCATGTCACCCCAATTATTAAACTTGGGTTCATTGTGTAAATAATTGGAGCTCATTATATAAATCACTGTAGACAATTCCTATAGGCATTGCAGAATGTTATGGACAGGTGTAGATGCCTTTTTTCTAAGCGTAAGGTTCTTGGATAATATTAGATAAATATAGCTTACACTTATTGAATACTTACGATAGACTAGGCACTGTTTAACTGTTTTATTCATTTAAATCCCTAAAACAACATCATGAAGTGAATAACATTTTCCTGTTTTCTAGGTGAGAATACTGAGGCTTTGATATTTTTAATAACATGTTCAGTATCATGGAGCAAGTAGAGCTGTGGTTTAAATTGAGATGATCTGACTTCCTTACACATTCTTAGCCATCATTAGGCTTCCATACTTTATTTATAATCTGTGAATGCATTCTTTAAATAATTGGCAAGCTTTGAAAGCCTTCTTAACTATCAACCGATTGCTCATGACTACATAATCCTTAATCTGGTTTTGCCCTGAGAAGATTCAAAGTTAACTTTGCTCCTCTAAGTAAGGAGATACTTTCTTCCAAGTAAGAGTAGCTCATGAAAGCATTTTCAGTGATGTCTCTGTTGCCTTCCCAGTGATGTCATCTTGTCATCTTTCTTCTCAGGTGGCTCAGGACAGTATGGGACACATATACAATGGTGCAGAATAGTAAAAATTATCTCCATGGGGTCATTCTTTGTAAATGTAATTAATTATTCAGGACATGGGAAAAAGACTTTAACAAGTATATATGCATATATTGGGGCTTATCTACCAATTCTACCAAATTAAACATGTTTCTCTATAAAACACAATGCTTTCAGGAACACTGACATGGTTTTAGGTAGTCCAGTTCAGGCGATGTTCTGAAGAGATGGTTGCTTGTCCGATTTTCTTCTCTACTTTCAAGGGAATGATTTCTCATAGGAGAGAATTTTCATGTTTGTTAAATTTGGGGTAAAGCATAAGCTTATATTGTGTTTCTGTTGCATATACTTTACATTATGGAATGTGGTGTGTGCATCAAATCAGCCCAGACTTCTTATGTCTAGTCTGCAAATAAGAGGGTTGGAGATGTGATTGCTGAAAATTATTTCAACTGCAGTGTCTATATGAAATCAGCAAGTTAGCTTGGGAATCTTCTAAGAACAAAGGCCAATTTTTGGTAAGTTCAACAATTTTCTAAGTAAATTAAGTGAATTTTCAAACAGTTTGTTCCATTAAGTAAATTAAACATTTTTCTAGATAAGTGAACCACTTTTCTCATTTTCCTGAGTCTCCCCCTTCTTTTCATATACCATCAATGCAACCTAACTAAAGAACAGTTTATATCAAAAGTAAATAATGAGGATTTATAATGTTTACAGCCCTGCCTTTAAGAATCTTAATTCTAAATGGTCATAGATCTGGCCTTCGAAGCCCTTGTTACCAGGTTGGAAAGAGATATAGGTGGGAAGAGAAGATTAGATCAGCTCTACTCTTGCCCTTGATGGAAAATCCTGTCCCCATCTTTTTCATGATCTGAAATTTCAAGTTTAGTTTTCTGCATCATTGGAGTGAATAAAATTAGTTTGTGGGAAAATAGCAGAGAAAGTCATTTGACCAGGTTTGAAAAAGACTGCTTTAGCCAAAGCAATAGAACTCTTTCATCCCATGTTCCCAGGAGTCACCTGAACCAAGGAGATAGGGATGTGTATAAAGTATAAGGCTGACAAAGTAGTAGGTGAAGATTAGAGACTACAGGAGCTTGGAGAATAGAGAACCAAGTATACTGTCTGCCAAAATAGATACAGAGACAAAGAAGCATCCAACAGACCACCAAGGCAGGGAAGGGTTGGGGGGAGGGGTAAGAAAACCAAATGCCTTGTATGCATTCATATAAGCATAACCAATGGACACAGACATCGGGGTGCGGGAGTTGATGGCATGTACTGGGGTGGAGGGGAGGCCAGGGGAAGGTCAATAGGAGAAAAAGGAGACATGTATTCTACTCTTTGTAATACTTTAAACAATAAAAAAAAAGAAAAGTAAAAAGTTTACCATTGTTGATCATGCCCACCTGTCAGGACACTTTTCTAACTTGTCATGAATATCGTAAGATAAACCAGTATTAGAAATGAATTCATAATAAATACATTAGTGTACTCTTCAGTAGCATGCAGTGCATGTGAAAGCCAGATATTTAGCATCACAGGACCTGAGTTTGCTACCTTGTTGTGCCATTATTCTACTGTTTCTGTAGTGTTCCCAGCTGTATAGTGATTCTGATTTTTTTCTACCTGTCCATAAAAGCTGTTCATCTCACTGAGATCAGGAGTGCACACCAGTTACATAAAACGAAGGAAACGTTTCTCCTCCCCTTCTGATAAATGTGAGTTAGATTTGGCACCAGGTCTGGGCTCTGGAATGTAATGAGCAACTCAGTTCTTTTGAGTTTTGATAAATAGAAGATTATGCTTCTTACCTTTGAAATCTGGCTACAGAATCATACAACAGCCCAGAACATTCATATGCCTCTAAATTTTCCTAGGACTCTCTGCCCAGCACCTATTCTTTACTTTCCTGGACCATCTCTGTGACTTTGATCCTTTTGTATTGGTTTGTCCTTCTCGAGAGCACTGGTGCTAATGTGAGTGTGAAAGTAGGATCTGCACCATACAGGTGGAACTGGAATAGGATGATACATTACAAGAGAGGGGAAGCCAGTTTAGGAAGACAAACTTTCCGAGCTTATAACTCACTCCAACCTTATGAGATAATCAATGTGGGTGTGTTCTTCAACCCTGCCTGTACATTTGTGTAAGCTGATAGTAATCTGCAATTTAGCCATTTCAAAGGAAAAGGACTACAGAGCATCTTTGGCCACCAAAGAGTTCATCTCTTAGAAAATATTTTGATGAGCTAAGTGTAATGAATCAGATGACATACGGATTGAATTTCCATCATTATACTCATGGGATGCCTTTTTATTTTATTTTTTAAAATGAGAAGAATGCAGTTGACAAACAAGGTTTAGCTTTTTCTCAATTCAATATTTAGAAACCAGTTCCAGAGATTTTTCCTGACTCTGAATGAACAGCAATTTGTTTGCCCATTCTTCTCTGTATCATTTATTTGGACTCTATTGGCCTTTATTTGTCCATGAGGCCAAAAGAGAAAATAAGCGAACTTGAGCAAACTGACTGTAAAGATAAGCATCCACTTAAGACATTTCCTTAATAAAATGCAGCTGTTGCATAGTTTGCTGTATATTTATCTCGGAAGGAAAGTATTTTAGGATGTCAGGGGGACTTCCATCTTAATGATATTGAATGGTCAGATAGGTTTGGCAGAAAATTAAATTTAAGATTGCCTTTGCCCCAAATTTAGATGTAGTGGGCTTTTTCTTTATTGCCTTCAGTTCTCATTTTTGGCATTTCTTCATCCTCCTTTGATGTCCTAGACCAGTGGTCAGCAAATTCATTAGTCAACAGAGCCAAATATCATCAGTACAACGATTGAAATTTCTTTTGAGAGCCAACATTTTCAAACTTAAACTTCTTCTAATGCCACTTCTTCAAAATAGACTCTCCTAGGCCATAATATTTTGTGGAAGAACCACACTCAAGGGGCCAAAGAGCCGCATGTGGCTCGTGAACCGCGAATTGCTGACCACTGTCCTAGACTACCTGATGACCAGTGCCCTAGGCTTTTTACATTGGGGTGTCCCCACTGGCATGACAAGCATCCCGTTATCAAAGCTTTATATTTCTCCAGTATCAATTCCACAGTGTCCAAGCAGCAGTATGTTGACTTAATTATATAAATTGCTCGAAATTATGTCCAGATCTTTTTTTAGCTGGGGTACCCTTTGCTAACTTGAAATATCACCAATATGTGTAAACTAATAGGGTATCTAAGTGGTTACTGCAGAGATGAGGGTTTCCAGAAGTCTGGCCAGTCACCATGCTCTTCCACTATGATAAACTGCACTCAGTTCTTCTCTTTTCTTGGAAATCCTGCCCTTTGCCATGTGACTCTGAAGTTTCTCTCACTTGAGGTGGAGTGTATTTTCCTATAACTTGACTTAGAGTTTATCCATGGGAATGCTTTGACCACTAAAATATTAATAGACATAAAATGACAAAAGGTTCCCAAAACGCTTAAACAACTGGATCTGGATCTCTTATGTTTCTGTCTTCTGTCATCACGAGTAGAACATGCTCAGTCTAGTCCAGTAGAAATATGAGGCATCAATGGAGCACTGTAGTTCCAACTAAACTGCTCCAGACAAGCCCAACTGAGGACATCTGATTCCAGAAGCCTGAGTGACCCCATTCAAGCTTAGTAGAGTCAACTGACTGAGCTAATTGAGACCAGCCAACCTCTAGTTGAGCACAGTTGCATAAGCTAAATAAATGCTTATATTTGGATGCCAATAAGTTTGTTATGTGGCATAATTCTGAATGCATTTAATGATACAACCCACCATATCCTCCTCCTAAAAAACCCTTAAGGTTAAATTACCATATAGCTTGAAAAAATCATAATAATTTTCCAATTAACCAAAGTACTGTGTAACCAAGGAAGCAAAATATTTTACTAGTTGTTTGCATGGCTTTACCTATATTATACTTAAACTAAGGGCCTAGTGCACAGATTCATGCACATTGAAAGGAACTGTGGGCTATGAGGCTGAGTGTGCAAAGGGGCAGCTATTTGACTCCAGATTATGATGTTTGGAGAAATTAGGAAAACATAATTACCTTTGCTAATGAATGAATGAACACAAGGAATTGGATATATCTGAAGTAGAATCGGAATGATAGTCAATATGGAATATCATGACTGACTCTTTTTTTTAAATAGATTTTTTAAGAGACATTTATTATTCTACTTATTTATGCATTGCTTGGTTGATTCTTATATGTGCACTGACTGGGGATCAAACCCAGGACCTTGGCATACCAGGATGATGCTCTAACCAATTGAGCTACGAGGCCACGGCCAGAGCTAACTCTTAATTAAGAAGCCTGATCTTTAGCCTTTATTTTATGTTATTGTTATTATTTTTTAAAAACAACTTTTATTGATTTCAGAGAGGAAGGAAGAGGAAGAGAGACATCAAAACATCAATGAGGAGAGAGAATCATTGATAGGCTGCCTCCTTTTGCCCCACACTAGGGATCGAGCCCACAACTTGGGCATATGCCCTGACTGGGAATTGAACCGTGACCTCCTGGTTGATGCTCAACCATTAAGCCATGCCAGCCGGGCTAGCCTTGATTTTAGATATGAGATAGAAGTAAAAAGTCCAGAGACGCTGAAGTTTAATCTTTGCAAGTTATTTTCTAAGGCAATCCCAATTAAGAGGAAGGCATTGCTCAGAGAATTAAGGAATCTAGGATGTGTGTACAGAATGAGTTGCTTAGGGGAATGGGATCAAGATTGGACCTAATAGTGGATCAAAGTAGCTAGAGGAACAATGATTCATGAATTGGGCCAAGGGTTGAATCCTTTTTCTGTTTCCTATTACTTTAGTGACCTGAACAAATTATTATTTTTTGAGCTTCAGTTTTATGACCTAGAAGGCACAATAATACCCACCTCTGAGTTAAGATTGTCACGAGAACCCAATAAAATACAGTACTATATATAAAAGAGCCAGCAGTGAGTGTGATTCTATATTAACTTCATTTCCTTTTCACTTTTTCTTGCTATTGGAGACTGTGTCTTAATTAAATTTATATTCCCTTTTTGTATCTAGCTCTGTTCCTGATCCTTATTAAAGGGTTCAATAAATGCTTACCCTCAAATGAATGAGTCAGTGGAGCCCCATAAAATGACTTTGACAGTGCTCTCTGAAGTGTGACACAGGTATCGGTGAAACTGGCTGGGTAAACAGGTGCCACTTAGAAAGACTGCTTCCTTTTTAAAAATGGTTTTTATTTTTAATTGTGGTAAACTATACACAACACTTCATTTTAACCATTTTTAAGGGTACACTTCAGTGGCATTAAGTATAGTCACAGTGTTGAGCAATCCTTACCACCGCTATCTCCAGCACTTTTCCATCTTTTGAAGGTGAAACCACACTCATTAAACACTGCCTCCTTCTCCCCAGGCCCACACCCTGGAAATCTTCATTCTGTTTTTTGTCTCTGTGAATCTGATCAGTCCAAGACCTTATATGCACGGAATCTTACAGTAATATTCAATTTTGTGACTGGCTTATTTCATTAGAATAACCTAGATTCATCCATGTTGTGGCATATGTCGACATTTCTTTACATTTCAAGGCTGAATAATATTTCGTGTGTGTGTGTTTGTGTGTGTGTGTGTGTGTGTGTGTGTGTGTGTGTATAAGCATACTATACTACGTTTGGATTATCCTTTCATCTGCCATCCATCCACCGTGGTCCACCTTTTGGCTGTTGTGTAATGCTTCTGTGAACATGGGTACACAAATACCAATTCAAGACCCTGCTTTCATTTTTTATGTGTACCCAGAAGTGGAATTGCTGGATCAAATGATAGCATTATTTTTAATGTTTTAAGGAACTGCCATACTATTCTCCATAGTGGCTGCATCATTTTACATTCCCACTAGCCGTGTGCAAGGGTTACACGTTCTTATCATCAGTGACCCTTATTTATTTTTAATGATAGCCATGCTAATGGATATGAAGTAGTATCTTATTGAAATTTTTTAAAAGCCTCACTCAAGGATATGTTTTTTATTGATTTTAGAGAGAGGAGAAGGTGAAGAGAGAGTGAGAATCATTGTTGTGAGAGAGAAACACTGATCTGTTGCCTCCTTTTCATGCCCCAACCAAGGATTGAACCCCCAACCTAGATATGTGCACTGACCATGAATCAAACCTGCAACCTTTCTGGTTTACCAGACAACGTTGCAACAACTGAGCCTCCCAGCTAGGGCTCATTGCAATTTTGATTTGCATTTTATTAATGATTAATGATGTTGAGCATCTTTTCATGTGTTTATTGGCCATTTATGTTTTTTTCCGGTTCATTTACCAAAGTTCAGCAATCCACATAGTACTGCTTTATCTCTTTTCCCCATCGATCCCATTTCCTCCAGAGAAAGCAAAAACCACCTGTCTTCAAAGTTCTGAGACTGTGGAACGCAGCAGCCAGAACTACCAGACAGCCTCTGTTTTTGTTACATTGTGCCAACATGCAGAAGGTCACACAGTTGGTGGCCAGATGTTGGTACAAATATTCAGTCAGCTACCTCTCCACATCTGCCTGGCTCCACCAAACTATCAGGTAGCTTGTGCAGCTTCTTCGAAAGGATCCTGATCCACGATCCCCCCAAATATGACTGTTATCCATACCTAGACCTTCATGCTCCTTTCTGCCTGTAATTAAAACTCAGTATTTTTGGCCCAAGAACTCTTTTGCATGAAGTCCAAAAAAGTCACCTCAGTGGAGGAGAATGCCTCCTTGGATATGTGAATTGCTTTATGGATAGACAATTTTGAAAGGTCTACACTGAAGAAAATGGGTTCAAAAATGTAGCAGAAGAAAGGTAAGCTTGATATGAGAAATTTCCTTCAGCAAATGCTAACTACTGAAACAGGTGTTAAAGAAAAGTTAGTGTTTTCCTTGGGAAAAAATTATTTCTCCTTAAAGTCTGTCCAAATGTAGTGTTTCTGTTGCCCTCTAAACAGCGGTCTCAATGATTTTTGTTGCACGCCCATGTTTGCGTAACGTACCTCAATTATAGGAAGCATAACACCAGCCATTGGCCATCTCAGGAAAGTGCAGATAATTGTAAATTACACACACACACAACACATATAATATATATAGTAACAGAAAGTATAAATAATAAGAGAAAAAATCTCATGCCTTAAATTAAATTTGGCAATTATTTTAAATATGGCAAACTACTATTAGAAAGATCCTGGCCATGCGTTATTTTAGAGTATTATATTTTATGGGCATTAGTTCTGTAAAAATAAGCACAGTGATGCCATCTGGTAGCACTTTGTACACTTTGACTCCAATTTCTTTGCTGTGGATCTGTTTAAGGTGTTATACTGTCTTTGTAAATTTACTCTGGGACGCTTCCTTCCATTCAGAGCTCCTCTTTCTCAGTGCTTCCATACATAGCATTTTCATAAACTTAAAAAAAAAACACAATTAGTCACTCATTGCTGAGAATATACTTTGTCAGTTACATCTTGCCTTTATTGGTTCAAAAGTATATTTAAGTATTTGAAATATAGTTTGTCAAGTACAGGTTTAACTAAAATCTATTAGAAGTAGTTTTTTTCCCCCTATTCAACCAAATCTCTCTAATAGTAATCCCATATACTAAAGAGGTAATATGCAAATTGACTGTCACACCCTCACACAGTGGTTATCTACAATCATGCCAGCAGGGGAGTTAGTGAGGGACGGCCAAATGACTGAACTGCAGGCTGCCTGGGGCAACCAGGCTGACGGGGCTGTGAGGGGCAACCAGGTTGGGGGGGTACAGTTAGGGATGATCAGGCTGGCTGGGAGGGGGCACTTGGGGGCAACCTGGCTGGCAGTGAAGAGGGGGCATTTAGGGGCAACCAGGCAGACAGGCAGTTGAGTGATTAGGAACTAGTGGTCCAGGATTGTGAGAGGGATGTATGACTCTCAGCTACTCCCCTGAGGGATCCCTGATTGTCGAGAGTGCAGATTGGGCTGAGGGAACCTCCCCCCGCCCACGTACAAATTTTGTGCACCGGGCCTCTAGTACTAATAATAACTATTTATTCAAATCTTTCCAAAGTTTCTCTGTGTGTATCAAAAGAATTTTCTGATGAAAAATACTTTCCATGTATCATCTTTGCTGTTTTTATGCTGTTAGGAACAATGCTTGCATTCCTCTAGAATATGATATGTTATCATTTGCCATCAAGTGGAAAGGCCCAGATTCAGCCTGTGAACATTTATCATCAAGTGTAGAGAGGTTTTGTAGAATTTGGATTTTGCATAGCAAGACTTTAGAAACACTGAGGAAATTACCGGTTCACTTTCTATCCCAATTGCTGAATTGATATCTCTCTCTCTCCCCCCCACCCATTCTATGTAATAAAATGGTAATATGCAAATTGACCAAATGGCAGAATGACCGGTCGCTGTGATATGCATTGACCGCCAGGGGGCAGACACTCAATGCAGGAGTGCCCCTGGTATTCAGTATGCTCCCACAGGGGGAGCACCACTCAGCCAGAAGCCGGGCTCATGGCTGGCGAGCGCATTGGCAGTGGTGGGAGCCTCTCCTGCCTCCACTGCAGGCGGCTGGTATGGAGTGAGGAGTCCTGGACTGCGAGAGCCCCGGACTGTCTGACTGCCAGCTTAGGCATGATCCCCTAGGTGGACATGCTCCAAGCGGTCCCAGACTGTGAGCGGGTGCACACCAGGCTAAGGGACCCCCATTCCCCCGCAGTGCACAAATCTTGTGCACCAGGCCTCTAGTATCTATTTGGTCTATATCTAATTCTTATTACCAAATAGTCTTGATCATTTTGGCTTTTCAAATCTTATTATATCATCAGTGCTTTTTGCCCTTCTGAGAAGGATAATATTAAAAGCTATTTGTTTGAAGCTCGAAGTATGCATTCCAGGCTTTTCTCATTTAATTTGCCTGACAAGCCACTGCGGTAGGGATGAGAGTTTCATGTTGCATCATATGTGACAGGGAGAAACTGATGCACCATGCGATTAAGTAACTTCCCCAAGTCACTGATTTAGGATGTGGTCCTGTTGGGAATCTGAGCCCAGGGAGTCTGACTTCAGAAAGACACCCTTCATCCATGCTCTTCTGTTTCCGTCCTGCCACTTGGTCCTTGTTCTTGTCTTGTGTTTGCAGTAGCAACAGGTTTTCAAACTCTGGCTTCTTTGTGTGGGTCCTGGAAGCCACTTGTCTGTTCTATGAAAGTTAGTTTAGTTTGAATTAGGTAATAGGATCCATAACTCCAGTGAGCTGGATTCCAGTAAACTGTGATAAGTTGCAAGGGGGTGAGAGAGAACAACATGAGGGTACTGGTGCCATGCCCCCTTGTGCTGTAAGGCGACGCCCTCTCCTGTCATGTAGGACACCTCCCCTTTCTCTGGGAGACCTTGTGTCCTAGCTAAGTACCACACGTTTAAAAAATATATTTTTATTGATTTCAGGGAGGGGGGAGAGAGAGAAATGTCAGCGATGAGAGAGAATCACTTATCGGCTGTCTCCTACACGCCCCTCACTGGGGATCGAGCCCACTTCCTGCGCTATGTGCACTGACTGGAATCAAACCGTGACCTCCTGGTTCATAGTTTCACGCTCAACCACTGAGCCATGCCATTCAGGAAATACCACACTTTTTGATACAAGGCAGCACAGAGAGAACCCATGTCCACGCTGTACTCTTGAATACGACTAAAACTTAGTTCCCTTCCTATTTTCAGATTAAAGTTCAGTATAATAGCAGTTCTAATAGTTTCTTTCCGTACCCACAATAAATTGTCCTGGGCACCTTCTGGAGGAGAAGTAGCCCCTTGAGAGACCACTGCACTATTGCAGGATGAAAATTTAATTGAGATTGGAGAACACATAAGCATTTAACTCTGGACTGAATTTTTAGGGAAGAGTCAAAATTAAACAAAAAGAAAAGAATGGAAGAGGTCAGTTAAGATGAACAGAATTCCCCTGATCTCCATAGAAACAGCACATTCAGGCAAGCAGCTCAGCTCTCCAAGAGTTTTGAAGGATAAAATGTCTCCAAATGTCAAAAACGATTATGAGGCTTCACTGGAATTGGTTTGGAGCCTCAGCCTGTGGTTATACAACACTCATCCTTCAAATACCCTTTCCGCAAGTGGTGGCCGATACTCAACCTGGGAGAAGTGCAGCCGCGTCCCGGCTGCCAGAGGCTGGGCCGCCAGTGCAGGCCCGCGGCCTGGAGGGGTCAGGGTGTGCAGGCAGTGGCAGGCTTGTGCCTGAACGACACGAGGCCAAATGGTGTATTAACAAAAGTTCATGGTTAACCTCCACGTTTTTCCACTGGTGAACCTTTTCTGCCTCTTGGATATGAAAATAGCCGATAATTTTATTGACCTGAACATTTACTCTCATCTTATATTAAATAGCTGAGAGATTTAAGGGGTGTTCAGAGAATTACTGCGTCCCAGCATAATGAAGGTCTTATGTTACTGGGCCTGAGCCAGTACACCCACTGTCTTATAATTTCCCCCCTGATTACTTTGCTTCAGGTCTTTTGTGTGTTGCTAACAAAAAACTGGATTTCATTGCTCGCTCCAGTGTGATGTTTTGAAAATTCCTGGAGGCCATTCTGGCTTACTCTTTCAAGTAACTCTCCCCTGTCCTAATTTATCACTGTCTGTACAACTTCTGGTCTTACTGATGACCCGCTGATCTGCCCTGACCAGGGAAGTGGGGCGCACAACCATCTAGAGATGAACTGGAGAGAAGTTTGACGATGTCTGGACCCCCTTTGTGGGGTACCACTTGGCAAGTCCAGTTGACTTTTCCATTCCTTCCATTGCTGCTCTCGTTACTAATGAGCTCCAGTTGAAAGTGTGAAATCTTTTCCCCCTTATCTCCCTTCCATTCTTGGTCATCCACAGAATAATCAGCCAGTAGAACTGAACTTCATGAGGTGTTTGTTTTCTATTTTTAAAACATTATTTTTATTTTATTGATAAGTGGTAATAATCACTAAACTATTAGTGCAATGAGTCACAGGAAAGTAATAGTGACAAGAGATACCATTTTGAGCTAGTCAAAAGCCACAAGTAAGGAGATTAATTTTCCATGATGTACACAAGACATCAGCTTTGATCCTAAGAATCCTCCATAAAACATAGGGAAAATGAATGACATGATTCATTTTAAAGAGAGTTTTATAGGTCATATCTGACATTTAAGTAGATGAATGTGCCTCAAGTTCATACATTTCTAGTGTCATCAATGAAGAACCTCAAAGATTTCCCAGTGTATACTAGTATTTTAACTGGAAGAAGACTCAAGTGTTGGGGGTAAGCCCAACAACATGCTAAGAGAAACAAAGTCTCTGCTATGAAGATTAAACAGTAATAACATGCATTTGAATGGTTAAAATGCCTTTTACCAGGTGATTCGAAGCATTTCTATGTTGGGACCCATATAAAAATAATGTAACAGCGGTACTGTGCCTGATGCTTAGTGAGTACTTAAAGTACACAGTAAATGACTTGGATGTATTATCTCATTTAACTTTCCTGAATTGATGAAGTTGATGCCATCATGTCCCCATTTTAAAGATCAGAAGAGGAATTCAGTCACCCATTGCATACTCACAGAGGAGGAGTTTTAAATAAAGGCCACCAATTCCCAACGCCCAGCTCTATATCATTCTGCTCCACCGCCTCTTCTCCTATCAGGTGTGTAACCAGAAATCCACAAACCAGGGTTGCCTTCTGTCTATGGGAAGACAAGGGATTTTTCCCCAAATTACCACAATTTATAGAAAGCTCAGGCTAAAATGCAATTAACAAAAAACAATAATATTTATAGGCAAGACTTTCCTGTATGCTTCTTATAGATGAAAAATAGTAACTGATATGTTTATGGTACTAATCATGCATCAGACACTATAGATTAAGTACTTTACTTTTTAACTTCTTTAATCCTCACAACAACGTAATGAAGTAGATACTATCTTTAAGCCCATTTTATAGACAGAGAAACTGAGGGCCAAGGAGAGGAAGTAATTTGCCCTAGGTGACACTGAGGAAGTAAGGGGCCTTTACATCCAGGTCATCTTGTTCCACAGTCTTACCTTTCCCCTGACACCTTAGTAACCAAGGACTCAGCCTCCCAATGAAACTCCGGGGCTTTCATTGAAGTCCATTATCTTGTGAGTGATATAGACCAAACAAATAATGCGTGAGATCAGCTAATAAGAGATCATGGAAATACTGAGTAGCAGACAACATTGAAGACAAAATTAGTAATTTTATCATGAGAATATGACCTAATCTGGAGCTCCATATGGTTCAGATTGAATCCAAACTCACGGAATTTCAACAAATTTCTCCCCTTTTTATTTTGCTTTCACTGTGAAGTCTATGTTGGCGAGACAGATATTACTCACTGTGTGTGTATCTGTTTGATGCCGTTCCCTCCCCTTTGTTCTTTCCCGCCAGATTCAGAACAGAATCATGCAGGTACTCAGGCAATTCCTTGGCTAATTCTGAGTAGAATTCTGCGTCTGATTTGCTTCTATGTGGTCAGATTTGGAATTCGAGAGTAAGAGTAGGGAAAAGACTACAATATGTTCATCTCGATAATAAAAAGAAAGAAAAAAAAACATACTGTTTTAACAACCTTGAATCATCTAAGCTAGAGACACTGAGTGGCTGAGACGATGCAATAAACTTGGCTGGTGTAGGGAAGGCAGGTCACAGCGGCCCAAGCTCTTTCCAGCTTCTGGGGTGACTCATTTTGTCCATGTGGCTCTCCAGCTGACCGAGCCCCATTTAGTAAGAGGGTGGCCTTTCCCCCTCCGCACTGCAGGGTGGCCTTTGTTGTGTGTCAGGAAGCACAGATGCGGGGTCTGTATCACTGTAGTTCTGTGCTGTGTAGTCATTTTGTCTAGTTTTGTGCCAATATTACCTTGTATTAAATACTATAGTTTTATAAAAGGTCCTTTAAACCTCTGTATATTTTGTTTCTTTTATAGTTCTCTTGAAATGACTGAGGATGCCATTTCACTGTTGGATATTAATAGTGCAGCTATTGTTTCTTTTTGATAGTGGGGAAAATACCATTAAACATGAGGTTTTGGGGTGGTGGTTGTTGTTGTTTTTTGGTAGTTACTTTTATCAATGTAAACAAGCTTTCTGCTATTCCTAGTTTTCTAAGAGTTAAATTTGTGTTGAATTTTGTCAGATATTTTCTTCTGCACCTGTGGACATGGTTACATCATATTTTACTCTTCGTGTGTTGAATTGCATTGAGTTTTGAATAGTAACACACACTTGCCTATCAAGAATAAACCTCGTTTGAACTTGATATATTATTTATTTCCTCTATTACTGGATTCAGTTTGCTAGTATTTTTCATGTAGTCTTCATTGTTTCCACAATTTCCTGAATATATAATTTTGTAACTTATTCTTTTTTCCTCAGTTGCCACTACACATAACATCTTCTCTGAAGGCAACTGTTATTATTAATAATTATTATTGATTATTTAGAAAATTTTTCTAACTATTGGTAATGCACATATATTTTTAGACTTGTTTGGTTGAGCAAAACTAAGTTTCTCTCATATATCAGCTATATGGTGTGGAAGGAATTTCTACAGACTGTCTTCTGGCTTGATTCTCCTTAACTGTCTGCCTTAAATCTTTGTGTGATAACACTGTGTAGTCAGCAGAGTGGGCTGCAGGAATTTTTCTGGAACCCATTCCTATACGGAGACGCCTAGCAATAATTTAACTGTACACGAACAGCCTGTGAATCATCTACACATATCCTACTAGCTCACGTGAACTGTACATATTTTGACTTCAGCTTGTCACTTGGATTACCAAAACGCCTACAACCACTCCAGTGGCAACTGACAGGAGTCGGAGTGGAAAGGCAGACACGGTGGTCTCAGCTGTTTACAGTGAAAGCATCTTACTTTTTACAGATTTTATAAAAATATATGACCATGTGACCATAGTACGAGAGATTTTCCCAGGCTATGGAATAGGCCCAAATAAGCAAGGGGCCCTGAAATGTAAACTCTTTTAGCTTCACAAAATCCATCTTTATCAGTAACATATGCACATACAGTTACCAGCACCACAATAAATAAATACATAAACACAGCCAGACCAAAGCCAGTGACAGAAACTAGGTTAGCTGATATCCACAGTGGGTTTCTGCTTGTCCAATTTGCCTCTCTGTTTGATAAAACCTCCGAGGAGCATAAAACTTAGGAGGTTTTATATTTGTTTAAATATTCAAGGAAAATGAACACTTCTAGAAGAAGAGAGGTATCATGTCAGAATGGCTATAAAACCTAGGATTAAGTCCCAGCACTGCAGTGTACTAGCCGTTGGATTGGGCATGTTTGTTAGTCTTTTTTGATTTAATGCCATAGTATTTTCATCTATAACATATAAGTGCCTGTGTATAAAGATACATACTGGTAATACATATATATGTGTGTGTCCATTTATATGTTTATATGTATTATGTCTTTTTATTATATCTCAATCTCTATATATTAATATCTGTATAGATCTGTCTATATATACACCAATATATCAAAAGAGCACTTAGCATATCATAAGTGTTACATAATGTTTACAATTATTGTTACTTGGATTTATTCTTAAGTGAAATAAAAAGATAATTCTCTTTCAATTAGATTAATATTGCTTACCATATTTAATAGGGATTTCATACAATCAAAAGTGTGTGAAGCTGAAAGGCATTATATACTGTTTTGCATACGATGCATGGAAATGTGTGCAGGGTGGGATGTGTTGAGTCAAAGAGCCGGCCTTGGTAGACCCCGAGCTGCACACAGGTTGGCAAAGCTCCTGGGATAGCTATCTCCTTCCAGGCCCCCTCTGGCCCAGCCGGACACAGCATGTGCGCGACCCTGAAAGTTAACCTCTGATTTTCACTTGGCTAAAAGTGAGGAAAATGAGGAATCTCTTTAAGGAAAAACTTATCTCCAAGAATAAAAAAATGGCAGAACCAGCAAGTCCAGCCATGAGGTCTTGCTTAGAGCTAGGATAACACTGGAGAGAGATTTCATCAGCAGCATGAAACACTAGTGCTTATGTTTTTAAACATTTTTCCTATTTCATTCACTGGGATTCTCCAGCCAAAAAATGTGTACAAATTATTTTCTCAGGATAATAATTGTGAAAAGACTCAGTGCTCTTCTCAGCTTACACTGCGTGACTGCTACAACTGGACACATAGTATGTCAGAATTCTGATAAGTTTGCACATCTAGAAAACAGAGTAATTAATTCGTTTGACAGCCAGCTAGCTTCCAAATCTGTCTCAATATTTGGTTCTGATTGCAAAGTAGGAAGACAAAATATTGACAAAAATTCTAGGATTTGAAAAGTATGCTGTTTAATGTAGGTTTATATCTGCGGACCTTTTAGGCATATGTCAAATACTACATTTGTTTTGGTAATGCAATAGGCTATAAGTAGGAATACACTTTAGAGATAGGAATAACTTCCTATTTGGAATTTTTGTGTGAGCAACTGAATGGAAACCTGTCTTGTAAATTGAGTGATTAAAATGTGCCAGATCAGTTTACCTGCATATCTACCCCTTAATGTAGGTAAGAAGCTATCCTGTTACCATATTGGATGCACTGCAATTGAATGTGTATGTTTTATCTCTTCCACTAGACTACGAATTTTTTGAGGACATTGACTTTGTTTTCTTCATCTTTGTATCCTGATGGCTTCACATCGTGCCTGCCACTTTGAAAATGTTGGTTGAATTGAGCTGTGTAGAAAGTGACGGGTATTTTTGAACTATCAAGGTGGCCTGAAATTGTTGCCAGGTGCAAGGAGACGGTTCCTTAATAAAATGCTGTGCTATCATCAGGAAGATAGGCGGGGTTAGTGAGGGACACCTGCAGAGGACACTGAATATGCAGCACCCAGTGACCTCTGTGGTTATTGGCTATTGGACTGTGAGCCTTGGGCATTGTGATCTCCAGACAGCATGTGACCTGGGAGTTGGAGGCCCAGCATTTGACCCCCATCTCTGGCTGTGACTCGGGTTCAAAGCAGGGGTGGAAATGCACCATCTGTGCTCAGCTTCCCGATTGCTTCCAGTGAGAAGGCCTGCCTCGTGGATAGGTTGCATTTTGCTCTTGTGCCTGGGCTATGCCCACTGTCACCGTTTCTTATGGCTTCCTGATTCTAAACACGTGCTGCTTGTCCCCAGGTGTGGAGGCTGGTGTGGACGCTCTGCTCTTAGGGGTGGGCTCCATTCTTCAAGGCAAGACTCTGCCCCTGGGGCTTGACTCTGCCCTCTGAGTCTTGCTTCTAGCTGGGGGTCCAAGTCCAAGAAGCAGTGACCTGGCACTTACGGAGCAGCATGACCCATAGGGCATCTGGGCCCCATGCTGCAGTAAAAGTGTGACCCTGTATTGCCATATGTAGTAGCTCCCCACACAACCGGGCCTGAGGAGACCAAGGAAGGGGGTAGGGGGGCAAGATCGCTTCCTGCAGTCGTGAGGAGGCCTGACTCACAGATTCCCGCTCTCCGCTGACTAATGTTGGGCTGCTGATCTCTGCTCAGAGCCCGGGCTCCAGCTGGCTCTCCAGCAGGTCATCCAGGGCAGGAATTATAATTTCCTAGGACACATTGCTAGGTGAAAGGGTTCATTGTATCAACAAGAATGACACAGTAATTTAAGCCTGGCATTCCACTTATTCAGCCTCCACATTTCCTAAATGAATTCAAATTATAACAATTCTTTAAAGGAGAGAGCCATAGAACTGTTGGTTCTTTCTTTCATTTTAGGGGGCAGGAAGGTGGGGTGTGGGGGCAGGGTAGTGGTGGCCATGGGAAGGAAGGGGAGGAGGAGTGTCTCCATAGCTAGGACTTAAAATGCCTAAATCAGGAATTAGGTCCAAGAAACATCAAGTTCTGACAGTAGCAAAGATTTCTAGGCTTCTCAGACAAGTGCAGGCCTGTTGAATCTTTAGGCTCTCCCCTTCCCTTCCCTCCCTCCTCTCTCCTGCCTCCCCTCCTCTCCTCTCCCCTCTTCCCTCTGTTTCCCTCTCCTCTCCTCTATCTCCCTCCCCTTCCCTTCCCTCTCCCTCCCCTCCATTTCCCTTCCCTTCTCTCCTTACTCCTCTCTACCTCTGTCCTCTCTCCTTTCCCTCCTCTCCCCTTTCCTTCTCTTCCTTCTCCCTAGGAGGCACTGTTTGTGAAATCCAGCACAATTACCAGGCTCACTTTGGGGTTTATTAACCATCTTGAACTGTTTTCCAAATGTTTTAGGTTCGAAAAAACCCAAACCACACTGGGCCAGCCACTTTTTTCTTCTTCCCTGTTAAACCTATGTGTATTTTAAGGGAAATGTAATCCATATGTTTCCGATTCCTTTACACTTAACTCATCAAGCGGGATTTGTTAAAGCCATTTGATGTTTTGGATGCTTTTTTGAGCCATTTCCTTGTGACTTTCAAAGCCTTTTATGCTCCAGAAATGGGAAGTTGCATTTTATGTAATGTAAATGAGCTCGAACCCTCAAAGGTCTGATTTGGGTCAGAAATCTAAATGATTGGAATTAGTTAATAACACGTTCTGCTCTATTCCACTCTTTCAAAGGAATTCAGGCTCAGGGAAATGGCTCCACATTTTTCATACTATAGCATAAAATTAGCTAAACCTTAATTAGAACATACTTGGAAGAAAGAAAGGAAAAAATATTTCATAGCAAGAACATATATTACTAATGAAAATGGGTAAATATTTCTGATAAAATAAGAACTAGCCAGCTAAACCTTAAAATGAAGTAAAATAAAACTCAACCACATGAATCTCTGACAAGCATTAAGTTCGATCCTATTGATAAATTGCTGTTTTTATTTTCTGGCCTCAAAGTGAATCTCAAATAAATATATTCCCCCCAATACCTACTACCAGGACAATGCACACATTTTTTTCCAGAAGCAAAGCTATTTTCATATCTCGGAGAGACACCCTATTCTCCTGAGTGTCTTTTCCAGTAGCAGAAAATCAAAATTAAAATAATTACATGTTTAATCTAAGTGTCATCTCCTCTCCTCTGTTGCCGGGGAGAAAACTCCAGCTGAGTGTAATGGACTAACACAGGTTCGCTTCTGTCTTTGCCTTTGTTTCTCCTGCCTAGAGCAGTCTTGCCCAAAATGATTATGAGTCTGGCTCCTCTGTCCTCTCTTCACAGGGCTGGCGCTGACTCCCTCTTCCGTGGCTCCCTAATCCATTTCTCTGTTTTATGTTTTCCACAAGAATTAGCACTATCCTCAAGTTACTTATGTCAATGTTACACTTAATGTTTCCTCTCAGCACTGCGAATCTAAATCTAGAATGTGGGCTGGCCAATGGCCCCTCTAAGTCAATCATTGTGCACTGATTTTAATTGCAATCATTTGTTCATTCAGCATCTAGCAACAAACAACACTTATTGACATGTATTTTATCCCAGAAGAGACCAATTTATGTCTAGTGGCTCTGATGAATGTGGTCTCAAGCAAACAATCTTACCATGCATGTCTCATAAGAATTTTAGGATTTCCTTGTAAATTTCTGCAAAAAATGGCAGCTGAAGTTTTCATAGGGATTGTGCTTAATCTGAAGATGAATTTTATGATTATTTCCCTCATAAAAATATTAAATCTTCCAGTCTGTGAGCGCAGGATATCTTTTCATTTATTTAGGTTTTATTTAATTTCTTTCAACAGTGTGTTGTAATTTCTACATGAAATGGAAGTGACCCAGTATAGCCAAAGAATCTTGAAAAAATAAGGACAAAAATTTTAGGACTCGAACTTCCTGATTTTACAACATTACAAACTACAATCATGCTTGTATAATACTACCATGAGGACAGACATATAGATCAATATAATAGAACTCAGAGTTTGGAAATAATCTTATATTTATGGTCAATTTATTTTTGACAAGAGTGCCAAGATAATTCAAAGGGGGAGAGGGGAAGGTATGAAATAAAAATGGTGCTGGAATAACCGGCTATGTGCATGGGAAAGAATGAAGTTGGACTCCTACCCCATGTCATATACAAAAGTTAACTCAGAATGAATCAAAGGCCTAACTGTAAGAATAAATCTGTAAAAAAAGACATAAATCATTTTGACTTGGATTAGGCAATTGTTCCTAGCACCAAAAGTGTAGGCAACTACAGGAAAATAAATAAATTAAATTTCATTAAATGAAGATTGTTATATTTCAAAGGATACCATTAAAAAAAGTAAAAGGGCAACAACTCACAGAACAAGAGAAAATATTTGCAAATCATATGTCTGATGAGGGATAAGTCTCCAGAATACACGAAGAATTCTTACAACTCAACAATACATAGATAATAAAACTAAATTTAAAAATGAAGAGAGGATTTTAATAGAAATTTCTGCAAGAGGCATGAATCCCTAACAAGTACATGAAAAAATGCTCAACATTATTAATTGTTAGGGAAGTGCAAATCAAAATCACAATGAGATGCAACTTCAAATGCACCAGGATGAGTACAATAATAATCGTTAAAAAAAAAACAGAAGAATAACCATTTTTGGTAAGGATGTGGAAAAATTGGAACACACATATAAATTGCTGTTTGGAATGTAAAATGATACAGTTGATGTAGAAGCACTTTGTGTGTCCTCAGAAGTTAAACATGGAGCTACCATATGACCTTGCGATGTCACTCCTAGGTAGGTATGCATAAGACTTGAGAACATGTCTACACAAACACTTGTACATGAATGTTTACAGCAACATGATTCATAGTGATCAAAAAGTGGAAACCACCCAAACATACATCAGTGGATAAATGGACAAACAAAATGAAGTGTGCCCATACAATGGGAGGTTATTCAGTCATGAGAAGAATGAAGTATTGATAAATACTACGGCATGAATAGATCTTGGAAATAATACCGTAAGTGAAAGAAGCCAGATATAAAAGGCTTCATAGTGTATGACCCTACGAGTCTGAAATGTCCAGAATAGGCAGGTCCATTGAGACAGAAAGCAGATTAGTGTTTGAAAAGTGTGGGGCTGAGGGGAATGAGGGGGTTCTGCTCCTGGGTACATACAGCGTTTCTCTGGGGAAGGGTGACCATGTTCTGGAATTAGATATTGGTGATGGCTGAAAAATTGGGCAAATAGGAATTGTATTCTATCAAAGGTGATTTTTATGGTTTGGGAATTATGTCTGAAAATAGAACTCGTTTCACAATTACTTAATTCTTTTGTTACTGTGTCAGTTCCCCCGGGAGAAATCTAAAGGGAAAGGGAAAAATGATGTGTTTGATTTGAGAACTAATCCTGCTCATTGTTCATTGTCTTCTCTCGGGGCTTTATCGGTTGAGTATGAAAGATGGAACGATAGCAGAGCAATGCGCTGCAAAGATCTGTGTGTTGCGTCCTTCCCAGTCCTATCCTGGAAGAACCACAAAAGGGCTGGCAGATGTCTGGGGAAGGAAATGTATAGATAGCTTCTTTGTTTTGTTTTCGTAACCTTCCCAGCAGATTTACTTTTGGAATCAGAAATCTGTAGGTTGGCATGTAACACTCTTTTAGTTCAGGATCACGACGAATGATTAGCTACTGGGAATAGAAGGGTTTGTTATTAGCTCATTGGCAGAGTAGGGAGGTCTCAGCCAGTAAAAGTGGAGTTTTTTTTAAAAAAAAGAATAGGCTAAGTATGATCTAATTCAAGCCAGAACAGTGACGACTGCCTATTTTTAAAAAATCTGTTTTCAAAGGATGCCTATGTGAAAATTGAACATAATGATAGAACATTGGTGGGAGGGACATTGCCCCTGGCACACACAGTGTAATCTGGAATAGCAATTTTAATACTGCTATGCCATTTTAAAATGCTGTTTAACTTTTAATGAAAAAAAAAAGAAGAAAAACTATTCTTTGGCCTTAAAATGCATTGGTCTGTCTACCAATTTCAGCAGCAGATTTTATTAATTGTGTTTTCTCATGGTTATATGGGATGAGGCCGTGCCTTCTGATGTGGGCAGACTTGCATGGTGGGATATCTGGCGTGGATGTTAGGTTACGCTGAGAAAACTAAAAGGTGACATCATTTAACTTCTACCTTCTGATGACATCATAATCGTGATGATGTATAGTAGTAAAAGGAGAAATTAAATAATGACAACTTTCGTTTTCACTTCAGGATGGGGACTTGATTGCAGGTGTGCGTTTTTCCTGTGGTTCCCATCTGCTTTCCACCACCCGCAACCCTGTTTTGACACAGAGGAATCTGATTGTGGCTGCTGCTGTTCCTCTCTTCACTGTCAGTTCATATTTGCAAATAAGTGTGATTTTCCCTCTGACTACAGTTTTTGAGTAATTGCTACATACTGTGTATTGGGATGTCCTGGGTCCTGCATGTTGATGAGCAGTTGGACAATCTCCTGCGTGTAAATTCTATGGGGTAAACAACCCACACATGACAGTGCAGTGGTGTGAGATGGATCACACGGGGCATACAAGATCCTAGAAAGAAAGGCATCTGGAAGACGTACCCTGGATAGAGCTGGCAAGAAGGCAGACCCAGATTATGCAGGGTTTTTAAAACCAGGTCAAATTGTTGAGACTTTATTCCAAGGACTGGCGGAAACGATTAAAGGGTTTTAGTCAGGAAATGGCATAATTAGATTTGCAGTTTGGAAAGGAAATTTGCTTATATGTGTAGTAATCCTATAATTTATTATCCAAACCAGGAAACTTTATAGAATAAAAAGAGGTACAACGACCAACTGTGCTGGCACTACACAGATCAATCCTGACCATCTTGGACAACCTGGGATGTATGGTTAATCTGTTTATGGGAGACTGCAGTAGAAGAAGATGGATATAGGTAGATAAGCTAGGAGAGGAGGTGGTAGTTCAGACTACAATGAGACAGTCAATGGAGCAGGTTTGATAAGTATCAATTATTTGGGGAAATTTTAGAGGGAAGGGGTTAGTTTCAGATATGTACACTGAGTCAAAGGTAGCTTTAGGCACCCAGAAGGGGTTGGTGTCAAGATTTATGAGGCCAGCCCTGGCCAGGTATCTCAGTTGATTAGAGCATCGTCCCGATAAACCAAGGTTGTGGGTTTGATCCCTGGTCAGGGCACATACAAGAATCAGCCAACGAATGCACATATAAGTAGGGCAACACATTGATGTCTCTCTTCCTTTCGTTCCCCCCCTTCCCATCCTTCCTCTCTCAAATCACTATCTTTAAAAAATTTTAAAAGATTTATGTGAGCCAGCACTTTGTAATCAGAGCTGTCATCTGAGGTGGTTAGCCGGCCTGGGGCAACATTGTGGACTACTGAGCACTGGCCTTGGCTCAAATCTCTCCACACAGATGGTTCTAGAAATAGCAAATACTCACCCTGTTCCTACTTTGTTAACAATTTATCCTGATTATTCGGCTCAAAGGTGAAAAATAGACTCTAATTCCGTATTTTTACATAATTCATGTGAAGTGCCTTAGGAGGATGTTTGAAGATGTCTGATGTGATGGTAGTTCAAAATAAACCTTTATGTGCTGTGCTTCTGAGATCTGACAGTCTTGATAGATTAAGGAACAGGGTGCTTGGTGATCCAAAATGATGGGTCTAATGTCCACGGAAGGTACATTTTGCCTTGATTAGATTCAAGTCTGCAGTAAAACCAGTAAAAATTTCTGTTTTTTTTTTTTAAAGAAGTGATTAAAGGCTCAGTATAGGAGACAAAGTAAAATTTGAATGTGTAGGTTAAAATGGATGCCTTTGTGTATTGGTGGCAGTGGGAGTTCACTTTTGGTTAACAGAGGTTGGCCCCTGTAGAAGCTACATGACTTTTTTGTTTTTAATTGGGAATTTTTTTTATATATATACTACATTGATTTTTTTACAGAGAGGAAGGGAGAGGGATAGAGTTAGAAACATCGACGAGAGAGAAACATCTATCAGCTGTCTTCTGCACACTCCCTACTGGGAATATGTCCACAACCAAGTTTCATGCCCTTGACTGGAATCAAATCTGGGACCCTTCAGTCCACAGGCTGACCCTCTATCCACTGAGTCAAACTCTTACTTTTTCTCATTAATTCTAGGTAAACTTGGCTCTCGAATCTTTAAAAGTCCATCTTGCATTTTTAAATGAAAGATGGATGCAACTTAGTAGGTTAGAGGCTTGGCTGGTTGTGTAAAAGGCATCAGGAACAGTAGATGTGGTTTCCTGCGGCTTCTCCGTTTGTTCTGTTTCCTTCTATTGTTTTAGTTTGGTTGACCTGCCACCTCAGCCCTGACCAGTGCACTAACAGATCACCAGGACCTTGAAGGAAACTATACAAATATTATGAGACCTCATGCCCATTATGAGCCTTTGAATTACCGACACTTGACATGAATTACAGACACATTTCTTCATGTTTAAAGAAATGAATAAGTGAAGTGTGGACGACTGCACATTGAGGTTCCAAAATTAACTGGGCAAAGGACACCCAGAAGGGGTTGTTGTCCTAGATCTTACGTCTGAGATGTGGCTTTAATGCTAGAGCGTTGCCAAAGCCCAAGTGTGGATCTTGTTCACATGCGGTGAACCCGCCTGAATGGCTGAGCTTGGGGCTGCCAGAGCTTGTCCCTGGCACTGGGAAGCACCAAATACGGTGCCGGGAACTTTGTGATTGATACTGGGTGGAGCCTATCAATTGGAGAAAAATCCCCCAGCATTTCAAATTAGGTTTTTTGTCTCCTCTCCCTTGGCTAGAAGTGGGCAGCTGGTGGGAGACTTTGCTTCCTTTCAGATTAATAGCAGAACAGAACTTTATTAAATCTCATAACAATGTCACCCCTGCTCTTGAGTATGTACTAGGAATCTTTGCCATCCCTTTTTTATGGAAAAAAAATTGTATAGGATGATTTACTTTCTGGGCTTCTCAAGCCAAATTTTTTCTTGATTCGTTTAACTGTGGATTCAGTTTGATAGATCTGAGAAATCTTTAAGGGTATCTGACTCAGTGCTGTTGTAAAACATCCATATCTTTCACAATGTATGAAAGTTGGGCATCTGTTGTATAATCACTAATGTAAAGATAATTTCCCAGGTTTCTCAGCTCCAGAAAAATTCTAATTCCTTTGCTTAACCTTATCTAGGGTTTTATCTGTAGCCTCTTAAGAAATCAACTTTCCTTTCTCTTTTTTTAAAAATTATATTATTGCTAGTATAATATGTTAGGAATAAAACATTTTTGTTCCATTCATCTAGCAACGTGGAACGTTTTAAAATAATGATGGTGATGCCTCAAAAAGAAGGACTCTAAATGCTCTAGTCTTGGGAATGACCACTGGTTAGTTTAAAATCGGAAGGTGCTGTGGTTGGTCACTTGTCCTTGTACAGTCACAGCCTGCAAAGCAAACAATAAAAAACAACAACCAAAAAACCCAACTTGCTGGCTTCATCCTAATGGCATTTCATTCATAAAAAGAAATTGTGCCCTGGGATTTAATTGAGCGGTTCCAGGGCCATGCCAGCAGAAAAGCAGCTGGTTGGGCTCCTATATAAACATGATGACATGTCGAGGGCGGTGTTTACTTTCTTATAATTAAAGCAAATTAGAACTTCCATCATATTTCTGCAGTGCGTCCCGGCAGCGACGTGCCCTGGGAATTGCTCACGCTGCTTCTGGAGTGAGGCTTCCCTTCGTTCAATGTTCATTTTCCTTCGTTTAAATTCACTGCAGGTGCCACCTGCTCAGGCCGGTTCTGAGACCTGGGCTTCTCGGGGGCCTTTGGAAATGACACTGGAGGACAGGGCGGAATTCACACCAACCACTTGTGATGACATTGGGTGTTTCCAGTCTGGAGGCGGTTCTCTGTGGGCCAACAGTCTGTCCCCCCCGCGACCCCCACTCCCTTCCCTTCTATCAGTTTTCATAACACTGAGGCAAATCTCCAACCAGCTACGTCGTTTGGCACCAAAGATCATTTGTAGGGACCCACACTATTTTTGTTGTTGTTGTTAATCCTCATGGAATGATATTTTTCCATTGATTTTTTTAGAGAGGGTGGAAGAGAGAAGGAAAGACAGAGAGAAACATAGGAATTGGTTGCCTCCTACATGTGCCCTGACCAGGGCCTGGGCTGAGGAGGAGTCTGCAACCAAGGTTCCTGCCTTTGACTTTAATCAAATCCTGGACCCTTTGGTCCGCAGGCTGACGCTCTATCCACGGAGCCAAATGGGCTAGGGTGGGGCCCGCACTATTAACAGGAACAACTGTGACACCAATGAAAATGTATCAGCTGCACAGCAAATATGGGCACTTTCTTACCCAGCGAGAGGCTCTCTTGAGCTCTAATTGGCCACAGGGCTGTAAAACCTAAGCAGACATTGTTTCTCATTCATATACCCTCATCTTAGGTTTTTAAACCAGAAACCAGGTACGCCTGAGATGTGACGCTTTAAAAAACGTAATGACCATTCTACAGTTCTATAAATACCAGTAAGACATTTTCAGAATTCAATGCCACTTCATTAAAATCCTGATGAAGAGCAGCACATTTAATTAAAAATGAAATGTACGGAGCTCATTAAAACACAGTTCAATTCTAAAATCACAGTCACATTTTATTGTCTCAATTTTCGTTAACTTACAGTTTCAGGGCTAAATCGTAAGTGCCAGAGACCTTGCAAGGAAGGTTGCTCTCTGGGATCTTCACCTCAGTGTTGCTGACCAAAGTGGTTCGGATAATGTCACAGAAGGAGTGGAAAAGCATTGAAATGTTTCCATATTCCACTGAATTAGAATGGAACTCTGAAGCTTGCTGAGCTCATTTATAAAATGGAACGAAGGACTTTTACAGGCTGAATATGAAGAAAACCACGATCTATTCTGAGCTTTCTACACTGAGAGAGAAGAGCAGGTGCACGACCATAGTAAGAACTGCCTTGTTGTGGTAACTGTGGTGTAGCATTATGGAAGTGGAAGTCAGATATTTCGCTAATATTTATGATTGTCAGTATTTCCCAGAAAACTTAAAGCCAAATATATATTGGAAACAAAACTCGGATATCAACTCTAGATTAATATGAGTAGGAGTGTTTTGAAATACGTTTTTCTCTTGGACTACTCTGATGTATCTTAGCTTGTGCATTGGAGAGGGGAATAGGAATAACGAAAGGAGAAGAAATTCCACTCTTACACATGTAAATGTTGTAACCTTAGAGTAGTTCTTGTGAGGCTAATGACAGGGAGGCAGCCTGAATAGAATTTGGGGGACTTTAGGATTTTCGTTGTGTTCAGTTTTGTCTTGCATGCCAAAGATAATCAAGGATTGGCTGCATGCTAAATCCAGACTCGGGGAGAGATAGCTCCCCCTCTCTTAGGCCCCCAGCCCACCTGTTCGTGCAGTCATGGAATTTCTCCTTCGCCTAAAATGAGCTATATATAATCAAATATCTCATAAAATGGGGGAGAGGGCGTTGTGAAATAACAAGAGCAAGTATTTAAAGGATCTGACTTCAAGAAATGTGCCCAGATGAGTTTGGCCAGTTGGGGTCAGTTAAGCCTCCCCTGATACCAACCATTAGTAATATTTTCCATGCACTAAGTAAAACAATGGAAACTCCATCACATCTGGTTGCACCTCCACTACCTATGCAGCTCGGAACGGTTTTGAAATCTTGATCTGAAACAGCACTGCGGCACTGGCGACGGATTGTTAGCAAACAAGGAAGATGCCCTTGTTTCAAAACAGTGGAGAGTGGCTCATTACCACTCCCCTCGGATGCTTCCCTCTGGCTCCTGTTGTTAGATTATCTCATCTTGAACCAAAGGGAGTTTGGGTTATTTTCCTCCCCTCTTTCTTTTTTCTGTCGTTAGAGCTATCAGCAGCAAGCCTTGAAAAACACCATCTTCTGTCCCTTGAGGGAGTCACCTTTTCCCATTGGAATGTTTTGGTTGGCTGGATGAGTCCCTTTGAAGGTGGAGAAAAGAGTTTTGGAAGATTGATCATTCCAAAAAATATTTGCTTATCTTACAGATCTTGAATAGGACCAGCTGATAGACTTCCTGTGGGCTCTAGGAGGGATGGATCCCTGAGGGCAGGATCCACGCCCCCCTTGCTCTCTTTCCCATCCGCCACATTCAGCGAAACGTGGTGAAAACTCAGTGCCTGTTTTTTGAATGTCTGGCTGGTACCAAGTTTTCTTATTCTGAAAATAACTCCATTTGCAGGTTGTAGTGTTAATTGAGATAATGGATATCATATTGCAAATAAGAAATCCAAAGGCCCAGTGCGAGTCGCACATTAGTGATAATAATGGCAATAGGAAGAATAGTAACAACAAACTTTTACTGTGGAGTTACTCTGTGCCTGGCTCTCTGCTGATATTTTACAAACATTAACTCAATCTGTACTCATAACAATGTTGTAAAGAGCTCACACTGCTATGTCCATTTTTGCAAAAGAGGAGCCGGAGGCCTGGACAGGGTAACCACCTTGCCCTAGATCACATAGGCAGTAAGTGGTGAAGACAAGGTTTCAACCCAGAGCCCTTTGTCTTAAATATTGTGTTTTTCTTTTTAACTACTTACTGTTTTGAGAGAGAGAGGGAAAAAGAAAAAGACACACACACACACACACACACACACACACACACACATCAGTTTGTTGATCCACCTGTGTATGCATTCATGGGTTGATTCTTTGTGTGCCCTGACTGGGGATCAAACAGGCAATCTTCAAGTATAGGGACAATGCTTAATCAACTGAGCTACCTGGCTGGTGCCTTAAATATCATGTTTTCAACTAAAATAGTTATGTTTTGCGGGATGAATCTCCTCGTAGACTAGCTGCCACCCTTATAAGATTAGTGTAATGATACCTACGTTGGAGGAGGAATTCAGATGGGAACATTCAGATGGATATTTATGGGGAAGCTTTCCAATGTGAATATTCTTGAGATACTTGATTGTTCTTAAGACACTAATATTGTAACAGGATTTAGCAATCAAGACAGAAGTGATTGCAATCGCACTTTTTACCATGTTCAAACTCACAGCAGGCTGGGGACAAACAGTATTCTTCAGGAAACTTTGTGGCACACACTCATGGGAGGTGATCTACCTCCAAACTCACTCCTGTGGTTGTTGGCACACCCACATCCTCACTAGCAATTAGCCAGAGACTGGTTCCTTTCCACACAGGCCTCTGCAAGGACATCTGTGAACATGGCTTCTAGCTTCCCCTAGACCAGTGGTCCCAACCAAAAGAGAAGGAGAGAGAGAGACAGCTAGACCAAAGCTTCATTTATTTTGTTACCTCACCTCTGAGGAGACAAGCCATCCCTTTTGCCTTATTCACATAGTTAGAAGTGAGTTAGTTGTTTCAGCCCACCATCAAGGGGAGGGATTACTAAGGGCCTGAGTACCAGGAGCAGGGACCACTGGCTGCCCTTTAGAAACTGCCAAGCACAGATGGGATGGAGTTGCCAAGGCAGTAATCCTCTGCACTCTTGCTACCTCCGTGGTGGTTCATGGACTGGCGACATCCCATCACTTTGAGCACTTGATATAAAGGGAGACTCTCAGGTCCCCTCCCAGCCAGCCACACTATGTCAGATTCTGCATCAATAAGGTCATGTGCACGTCAAAGTCAGAGGAGCTCTTGTCTACAGTACCTTGACATACGGATCCTTAAAGGAAACTGACTTGAAATTGGTAATCATGTATCAGCGTCCCTATCTTGGAGAAGAAGCTGATGCATTAATGAGATTCTGCTTTCTATGTTCTTCAGAGAAAGACACGGCCGGCTAATCCCTGGTCTTGAAATGCACACACAGTTACCGTTTAATGGCTTAAAGATGAAGTCTGAACTTTTGTTGGCTTTCAGACATAACAATGACCACATGGACGTCTCCTATTCCTGTGCAGCATTTACAGGGAAAACCAGATCCTTTGAACTCACGAAAAACCCAAACCCATCATCCAAGCATCTTTCATTCCTGGAGATTATCAGCGTTTTCATTACAGGTTAAATTCTTTGTAACTTTTTCATGTGGAAACTATCCCGTTACCTCCTGTTCGCTCTCCTCCTGCTGAGCGCTAGTGGACTGGATATTCTGCTTCCTACAGCTGCTTTGGATTTTGTTACATTTTCCAGGTTTTGAGAAGAAAAAAAGTGCTGACAGAAAGTGGCTTCATCTACAACTCTCAACTGATTTCTAGAGTATAAACAGAAATATGTTTCCTGATTGTATGTACCAGCGAAATAAAAATATTATCTTTATATCCCCAAACCCACCAGCCACTTTATTTTTAGAAATGGGGCACTAAAAACAAACAGAAAAATATGTTGGGGAAAGGTCACAAGGAGATAAAGACAGCAACTATGACTGCATAGAATGAAAGAAAGAGCACATTTTTTGGTCTGCACTATTTTCAACAAAATATATTTGCTTTATAAATGGAAAAAGTAACTTTCCATTTGCATCTGGGGAGAAAGTCAGAATCAAATAGATCTCATTGGAAAAGCTTACTTACATTATATACCCCCCTGCCCCGCCCCTTAATCGATCGTCTTTGTTTTATCTCACATAATGGAGCAAAATCCTCTTAAATATATATTTGAAAGCAAAATGATCAAAAGCCACATTCTGTTGTAACAAGATGAAACAAGCAAAGCTTAAATGGGAGCCACTAGGAGGTGAGCATTGTGCTGGGCCCACACACTGCCCCTCAGTAAGGTGAGCATCTCTCCCCACTGGGTTTTCCAGTGTGAGGTTGTGAGTAATAAGAATACTTCTGGGCTCTCCGAATTGGTAAAAATCTTCAGGGTGTATTTTGTCAGTGCCAGGAGACCAAGTATCTGAAGGACCAGGATAAAGAAGTTGGGGGACAATATATGTTGGGATTTCAGAGACCAGGCTCTGGTGGGGAGGGCAGGAAGCAAGACCAGGAAAGGATCTGTGACTATGAGAGGGTAGGTGAGCCAGGACTGAGGGGTTGTTGGATAGATTGAACTTGGCAATGGCATCTCTAAAACCCAAGGTCCAGGCTTCATAAGACAGAGTAACTGAGTTATGATCCAGCAAGTCTCACACATCTAAGCTAGATGACAGAGCACACGCCATGAGCTGTCTAGGTATGTGGCAGGTGGTACTGTGCGGAATATGACCTTGTAAGGTGGGGGGACAAACACAGGTCTTATACTAGGGCCCCGGATGTAAGATTCAGGGTTTGGAATGGGACCTTCAGTCCCAAAGGACCCCAATTTGCTTAATACAGACCCATGAGCTGACATAGGAAAGGAGTAGGAATTCTGTGAGTTGGCAAGGGAGAATAACTTCCAGAGACCCAGTTCATCCCTCCGGCACCGGGACACACGTTTGGTTGATAAAGATGACTCAGGGTGGACCCTGAGGAGCTGGAACAAGACATAGGAGTGTCACTGAGCCACCATATTGTGGTCTGAGGAGGTGGATTTGTTTGGAATGCCCTCACCCACCCCCCTAGAAAAGAGCCGTGTTTCTGGCCGAGTTGGAGAAGTGATTACCGGGCCTGGACTGACCTGTGAGCCCAGCCTCTCTCTCCAGACCCAGGGATACAACACGAACGCCAACGAAGGTGGCGCCGACAGCATCCCATGTTCCTCTGGTCACTGTCCTTCCTTCAGAAACTCGCTTCCAGCCATGTGTATGTCACCAGGGCGATTAGCTGGGGACCCACTTCCAGGTTTCGGTTTGTGTCCTTTGATGCGGTTTCTAAGAGAGAAAATGCTGATCCCGGGAGCTCTCTAATCAAGAAGACGCCCTTATTAGCTCCCATTCCCGTAAGTAGGAGCCGTATCTAGTTTCCCTTGGAAGCACGGCGGCGGAGGAGAAAGGGTATACCACCATGAAAGGCAATCTCGCCTGGAACCAATGTGCTTGAGCACTGAACTTTGGGTCACACCGCGTGTTTCCCAGCAGTGATATTCGAATACGCAATTACGCTGCTCTTCATGTGGTCTCGGGAGTGCAAAGAGCAAGTGCGTGCTGTGTATTTGTTTTCCAGGTCTCCCGTTTCTCCTTCCCCAAGCCACGTGACAGGCAAGTCTCCCTGTACTGCACTGAAAGATAGCTGCTCGTGGCTTCGGGAAGCGCTTTCATTCCTTTCCTGTTATTCCTTCCTCATCCTGTCTGCCTCTGATCAGTGCCTAGGTGCCCCTTGTATCCTTTTTTTCCCCCCCAATAGCACACTTGCCACCAGGGGTCATAGCCCCATCCAAGAATTGAATAGCTTGTACAGCTCAGGTACCTACCAACTGGCATGGGCTCTGGCCATAGTTCTTGAGCAGAAAACTAGCCCCGCCCCCCTGCTCTGCCAGCGTTAATAGCTGACTATGTGGTCCGGGTGGGAACAAGAGGCCAGGGTTGGAGAACAGCAGGGGGCAGTCAGAGGAGCAGCTAATTTACCAACTGGTATACATGCCTTTGCATATTCCACTGCACAGTGCACTCAAATCAGTGCACAGTGCCTGACACCTAGGACTGATATGTCTTATGAGGACAGTGTGACACCAAGGTCCCATTTTAGCCAGGAAGAGAAGCTCTGATGACTGCTCCTGGGTGGGGATTCCACTCACGCAGGCCAAGATAAGAGTTGGGATTTTAGCGTGAATGTGCTAGGAAGCCACAGGAAGCGATTTGAATTATATTTTCAGAATATCACTCTGGCTGATGTGTGAGAGGTATTCTGGTAGGTGTTAGTAGAATTCTAGGTGGGTTTTTTGTTTGTTTGTTTTGCTTTTTGAGATCAGGCAAGAGGTAGTTAGGCAAGGATATTGGGGCCCAGAAAGTTTGCCTGGCTGGTTCTAAGTCACCCTGTAAAGTTTGGTCCATCTCCAGAGGTCTCGATACCATGGTAAATGTTGGCTATGTGTATATGGGAATATGGCTAACTCTCTTGGAGGACCTGTTAATTGCCTAAACCTTACCACTTCTGTCCCTCGCAGTTGTCCCTTCCAACTGGTACAATTCTGACATTGGCTGATTGACAGCCGATTGATAGAGCATATAAATAGCAGGGCACTTAAAGTGATAAGCTCGGTTCTCTTGTCACTTAGGCTCCCAGACAAAACCATTATTTTTAAGAAAACAGAATCATTGCTGAGAAGGTGATAAAGCAGACTGTGACTGGAGACCCCCAGAAGAAACAGAGAATAGAAATGAGGCAGTTTTTCTTCCAAACGGCATGCAGAGCAGATGTTACAATGGCAGCTCCAGACCTCACAAGGGTTGCAATTAAATTCTGCTGTTTGCTTCTTCAGAATGTCCCATCCTTCCACAACCTGGGATCCTGCAGTGACCACTGTGATATTAATCTCTTTCCAGGCACCGTGCCTTTTATCTCTCAACTAGAGGCCCCATGCATGAAAATTCATGCATTGGAGGGGGGTTCCTTTAGCCTGGCCTGCCCCCTGTCAGGGTCCGGGAGCCCTCAAAGGTCATGTGACCCAGTGATCAGGAAGGCGACACCCCCATCACACCTCTGCCACTGCCACTGCTAGCAGCACAAGCCTTGGCTGGCCCTGGTTACCTGAGCTTTGGATTGGCCTTGGGCAGCTGGGCAGCCATCGTCCAAGGCTTGCCTGCACAATGGACTGGCCCTGGGCAGCTGGGGAGCTGAGGAGACTAGCAGACTCTGGAGGCAGGTGTGTAGAGTGGCTGGACCCACCTGGGGCTGGCCCAACCATACCGTGTGCCTGCCTCCCTGGTGGGGCTGAGGGGACTGGACACAACCATCTGGTGGCTGTGGGTGCCACCGTGTTTGAGGGTGTGGCAGTTAATTAGCATATTCCCTCCTTATTGGCTGTGGGCGCTGCCATCTTTGTAAGGGCATGCTGGTCAATGAGCATATTTCCTCTTTATTAGATAGGATGCCTGGTACCTAAGGTGGCACAATCATATATCACACACTGGCTACCTGTGAGCCAGCTGTCCCACTCATGACTGTTTGGCCTTCAAAGTGTTTTTGAGACAAAAATAAGCCATTTTCTATGCTGGCTAATAAATCACCATACACTTAAGACCCTCAGAACAGTGCACATGTATGATGTCTCCTTTTCCATGGGTCAGGAGGCCAGGCATGGCTGAGCAGAGCCCTCTGCTCAGGATCCCATCAGGCTGTACTCAAGGAGTCTGCCCGGCTTCACGTGCATGTGGAGGCTTCACTGGGGAAGAGGCCACTTGCAGACTCATTCAGGTTGTTGGCAGATCCATTTCCTGCACCCGTGGCGTTTGCTAGCTAGAGGCTGAAGGCTGTTCTCAGGTTCTGGAGGCACAGTTCCTTGCTCCAGGGGCTTCTGCAACATGGCTGCTGTCTATCAAGCCCAGAGGAGCGTCTTTCCCTGCAGGGAGGGAAGGGTTCCTCTCGCAAGAGCTTGCACCTGGATTAGGCAGACCCCTCCTCCTCTGCTCTTTGATTAATCCAGAATCAACTGATTTAGGACCTGAGGCATATATTCATCTACGTCATAGTCTAGTGGCTAGAACCCAGTCACCACTTCTGCCCCCAACTAAGAGGACCACATGATGCCAGGACATGAAATGGCAGGAGTCATGGAAGCTGCCCCAAGGTCTGCCCACTTGTCCACATCTGCAAATTAGCAGTGTGCACTTAATGTCGCTTTTCAGTTTCTTTGGGGGAAAAAAATCTGGTGGCACTAGGCCCATATTCCTCTCCGGCCAGAGCCTGCAAAAACGGACTGTTCACAGCTCCCTCTGGCGAGCACCTGCCTACCTGAGTGTCTGTTTTTCTGCATTCCCTGCCTCTGTCTGTTCTCTTTACCTGTATGGCCTGCTTCATTCATAAGGCCGTTTATAGTTACAAGTCCCACAGTGGACTTTTACTTCAGTATAACTCTTCAATATTTTTGTTGCCTCTGCCGGGTTTTTCAGAAGGAATAGTAGTGTTCCAGATGGAAGGAATAGTGGCGATCACTTAATATACCTCTTTTACAGAAAAAAAAAAAAAACAGGCCCTGACAATGGTGTGACCAGCTTTACACAGTGGTTAGAATCCCAGACTTGTGAGTCTTCCTATTCAAGTCCCTCTACGTTTTTGAGAATTAGAGAGGAAGTGAGCAGTTCCTGTTCCTGGAGAGAACGTGGAAACAGTCCCTGGTGAAGACAGAACTACCTTCTCTAGGAAAACCCACCATTTCCCAGCCGTTAGGAACCACCAGGCAGTTGTGCATCGACCCACGGGGCGGTTTGGCTTCTGCAAAGGGTCTGGTCCAGTTGAAGAGTTGCTGGCCCCCTGCGCATGAGCTGTCACATTGTCTCATTAACAGGGCCTTATTATCAGCTGTCACATTGTCATAAACAGGGTCCCTGTCTACCGACAGTAAAAACCACACCACTCCAGTGTAGTGTCGATCAGGTGTGTGGGCTCCCTGATTGAACCTGCACCCCTGGGTCTGGGTTCAGGAGCCACAAGGACCATATTCACATCCCAGCCTGCCATCTACTAACTGTGTGACTGGCCTTGGGCAAACGACTGAAATGCTATTCCTCAGTTTCCTCACCTGTAACAGGAGACTGGAACAGACTGGTTTTGGATATTTCAGGAGTCAATACGTGCAGAGCACTCAGACGTATCCTGGCTCCAGGGCCACTGCTTCTGTTACTGTCACTACCTTTGCCCGTGCTCCTGGGTGAGTGTTTGGAGTTGGGGTGTGGTTCTCTGGATCATGAACTGACATTTCCAACGGGGGCAATACCACCCCTGGGGACAGTAATTTGTTTTTTGGAGGGTAAAAAGCCATTGGCTTTTACCACGCAAAGCACAGACATACATAATATACGTACGCAGAAATACAGTTGACTTTGAACCATACAGGTTTGAGATGAGCACTGACACATGGCTTATTTTCCATCTTGTGAAGAGATAGTGTTAATTTACTAGTATAATACCCACAAATACTTATAGTACTGTAAACGTATTTTCTCTTCTTTACAATTCCCTCAGTAACACTGTATTTTCTCTAGCTCACTTCATTGTGAGAATATAGCACACAATACATATAACACAAAATGTGTGTGTGTGTGTGTGTGTGTGTGTGTGTGTGTGTGTGTGTGTGATTGCTTCTGGTCCATAATAGGCTGTTAGCAGTTATATTTGGTGGGAGTAACAAGTTATACATAGATTTTCGCCTGCATGGGCTCGGTACCCATAACCCCTTGTTGCTCAAGGGTCAGTTGTATCATATATCTGTATTATGATTTTATGGGGACATTGATTAGGGGATAAAATGTTGTCTTTGGGCCAACAAATGTGGGGTGGGGGGAGGTTGAGAAACACCCTTTTAGAGAAAAAGCAGAGTGACTATTCATTTGTGGGGCCCAGTGTGAAATGAAAATGTGAGGGCCCCTGATGCAAAAGATGTTCCGAATTTCAAGACAATGAAAGCAGTGCATTAAACCAAGCGTGTGGCCCTGGGAGAAGGGGCGCCTGCCCAGCTCATGCACCCGGAAGCCACCTGCAGATAGATCATTCAGGGGTCACTCCCGTGACTATTCTGAGAAATGTCCTCATGTGTCTCCTGCTTATAAATCTCCCTCGCCCAGTGCCACATAACTAGGATGCCAATGGTTTGCTGAGTTCAGCCTGTTCTCCACGATTAGAAGCAAACTCTGCTACTCTCTGGCTCATACATTAGTAAAGGGGTAGTGATGCTCAGCGGGTATTGCCGTCGTTTTAATTTTCCCACTTGCGTCTTTTTGTCCATTCATTTGGCCTCCATTTTATCCTCCCCCAAATATGCAAGTGCTTTTGAAACTTGGTTTCAGTTCATCTGAGTTGCAAGTGGGTGATGAGAAAAAAAAGCAAACCCATTGCTTGGAAAGGAGGCTATCAGCCTGGCCCGTATCTGCCCCCTCCCGGGGCCCTGGTGCTCCTGGCTCTCAGGTTCGTAAGAGGAAGTGACCTCATGTGCGGCCGCTGACGCCCAGGCCCCGCCCCACAGCCTGTGCTGCCGGCTGCAAATGCTCCATCTCCCCCTTTTCTGCCAGCTCCCAAAAATAACCCAGTGGGAACAGCCCAGCGGCCTCTCCCTCAAGGCCTGCAAATCAAAGCCCTGATTAGGTCGAAGGGTGGGAAACGTGGCCACAGGGCCGCTCTGGGGCGTGCCAGTGCCAATGCCAAGGGTGTAGGAGCCTTCCCGTGCTTCAGAGGTTGGAATGGGGACATGAGTCAGGCTTCATTCAGGGGAACTCAGCCCATCTCTCTGGGTCCTTGAAACCGCTGGGGAGAGGCAGCGGCCTCCCGGACTTGCAGAAGCCAGGCGATGACCTAGTCCAATCCCCACCGGCCAGGCATCGGGGAAGGAAAAGTTGACCTTGCGGGGGTGCCTCATTTCCCGAGAAAACCATTCACGCCGGCCCGGCCTCGTCTATCTTAAATGAGGCCACCAAAGGTTTTCCTTCCTTTCTGCTGGGGACAACGACAGCAGCAGCCAGGATCACGGGGAGGCCACCTTATGGCTCAGAGGAAAAGACTCTGAATTAGTCTGTGCCCCATAACTGAAGACATTGTGGTAGACATTGAGGGGAGTGATAGAGCAGAATGAGGGGGCGGCGTTGGAAGTACCAGTAAGTGCTCTGTAGCAGAGATTAGCAAATGGCCAAACTGCAGCTCAGGGGCCACACCTCGCTTCTCACCTGTGTTTGCGAATGCAGCTTGACTGAGACTGTACTTACCATGCCTGTTCATTCATGCATTCCCCAGGGCGGCTGCATGCTCCCACCGCAGAGCTGAGGAATCAGGACAGAGAGTGTATGGCCTGCAGAGCTAACCTATGAAACCATGTGGCCCTTTCCATAAAAAGTGTGCCAGTCCCGCCCTCTGATAATGACCATTTGTTTAGTACTTCTACCCTTACTAGGCAGGACGATAAGGAGAGGGGGAGGAGGGAGGCATGCCATTTGATCCCATGTTAGGGAAGGCTCACTGAGAAGGGGCAGTGAGACCTGAGGAGGTAATCCTGTGGATACACAGGCAGAGTATTCCAGGCAGAAGCAACAGGCGCAAAGGTCCTGAGGCATGGATTCCCCTGACATGCTGGAGGAAGAGGCAGGAGGCCACTGTGGCTGAAGGAGAGGCAGCAGGTCAGAGTTCAGAGGTGAAGGCGCAAGAGTGTGGAAGAAGGAGGTGGAGAGACCACTGGCACCTTGAAGGTTGTTGTAGGAACTTTGGCTTTTACTCTCAGAGAATGTCACGGTCTGACTGAAGCATTAACAGGTCCCTCCCATTGCTGGGTTGAGAATAAACTCCAAAGCCCTGGAGAGACAGGAGAGGAGGCTATTGCAGTAATGGGGTGAGTGGTGATGGGGTGTGGACCTTGGTGTCACAACATGCTAGAAGTGATCAGCTTCTGAACGTATATCGACTGTAGAGCCAGCAGGTCGTGCTGATAGATTGATTGGTCTTGGGGTGTAAGAATGTGGGGAGTCAGGGTCCATTCCAACATGCCTGTCCTGAGCAGGTGGGAATATGGAGTGCGCTGTCAGTGTAAGGAAATGTACCTTACTTGTCTTTTCTTATCCATCTCTCAGCCGTAGTTCTAGGTGGATATTGTTCTCCCCACTTTATAGATGGGGACAGAGAGATAAGCTGGTCCAGCTCGCACACGTGATCAGTGATGTGCTGGGGTGCGAATGGGTATCTGTCGGAACCCATGTACTTTTCCCTAGTACCGTGCATTTGTCGCCAAATTCCCACCCACATGGTGGTTTGAATCACTGGTTGAAAATCAAATCTCTTCCCGGCCAGGCAGGGAAGATCTGAGGGGTGCTGCTCTGAGTAAGAGGGGGTGATGTGTGTGGCTGAACTGGAAAGGACGAGCCCAGTCTGAAGGCGGTCAAACCCAAACTGCTTTAACAAAGCGATGCCAGCCAAACAAAACAGGACCGCCAGCCTTATTAGGCCACCAGGTCCTGGTCGGTGACCCTTGCACAGAGCCTGCGTCAGCCTGGGCAAGAGGACGCATGAGCCGCTCAGAATGGAAACCAGGCCCGTTTGTCTGTCCCTCCTGCCTGGGCCCACCTCTTGGGGAATCTCTCAGAGGCTGTGGAGGGAAACATGGGCCTTTGGGCCAGACAGGCCTGGCTTTTAGTCCCCATCCTGCCACCAGTCACCATGTGACTTCGAGTAAGTAATGACCTTCTATGCATTTCAGACTTTTCATCTTTGAAGCTGGGGCTTATTGATTTCACATTGATTGGTGTGTGCTATGTGCCGGGTGCTGCATGAGTCTTAGCTTATCTCCGGAAATGGCAACTCTGGGTGGTCCCTGATGCCCGCTTTCTTATACCCCATTGCCAGTACGTCAGCACAACCTGCTGGCCCTACAGTCGATATACATCCAGGAACTGAACACTTCTCACCACTATCATGACTCTGAGGTCCATCCCCATCACTGCTCATCTGATTACTGCAATAGCCTCCTCACCTGTCTCTCTGTGGCCTTCAGATCTATTCTCAACCCAGCAACTAGGACCCCGTTTATACTTCAGGCAGACCATGGCATTCTCTGCTGAGAGTAAAAGCCACAGTTCTTACAGCAGCTTTCAAGGTGCCAGTGGTCTCCCCTCCCCCTTGTTCCATACCCTTGTGTCCTCACCCCTGAACTCTGACCTGTTGCCTCTCCTTCAGCCACAGTGACCTCCTGCCTCTTCCTCCAGCATGTTAGGGGAGTTCCTGCCTCAGGCCCTTTGCTCCTGTTGCTTCTTTGCCAGTCTCCACAGGCTGACTTCCTCATCCTTTCAGGTTTCACTGCATGTCCTTAGGGGGGGCCTTCCCTAACCATGCCATCGAACTGCCCGCCGCCCTTCCTGCTCCTCTTGCTTTCTCTATCTTCCTGCTTTAGCACTCATCATCATCACCTATTATATGATTTATTTTTTATACTGTTTACTGTGTCTTTTCCATAACAAGTCCAAAGAACGGTTTTGTTTACGGCAATGTCTACAGCATCTTGTGAAGTTGCCAACCCACAGTACACATGTCAGCTCCTGTTCTTCCTTCCCCTTTTTCTCATCAGAAAGAACCTTCGCCCGCTCCCACAATTTCATTCTGTCAGATCTAACAGAATGAGAATTATTCAAATTTCAAAATCTGTGACCGCTGACAGGAAGTTAGCTCCTAAGTTGACACCAGTCACTGAGGCAATGGGGTCCCCAGACTGGCATCACAGGATCATGGGGTACTTCTCAGAAATGCAAATCCTTGGCCTTCAACCCCCACATCAGTGGAAACAGGAATGCTTGGAAGGGCCAACAATGTCCAGACAAGCCTGCCAGCTCATTCTGGTGCAGGTGCAAGTTTGAGAACCACCGCCTTGCCTGGGTGGCTTTACAAAACAGAGTCCCAGAAGGAAGTGGATAAATGAAGTCATGAGAACACCCGTGGGGGGATTCTGGGTCCCTCTGCCCGCTGTGCCCACTTCTGCCTTTTATGATCCTGGAGGCTTCATTTCTCTGACCGGAAATGAAGATTGGCTTCTGTAGCTTCAGGAGCACAGGACTAGGGGATCTCTAAGACCCTTCCTCGTTTTAGCATCCACTGTGTCTATTTCAGCCTGGCTTCTTTCCTGGGGTTCTGGAAGCATCTCCCATCACACTACCTTCTGCTTTATGTTCTTAGATACCTGTGGCTGCTACTGTGAAAGCCACCAGAAAAAGCAGTGCACCCAATATTTGGTGGCTTTTCTTTTTATATGTTACACACATGGGGTGCTAAGCAAACATATTTAATAGCAATTATAAATCCTACAGATAATGGAAACCAAGCTGTGTTAAATAATAAAGCAAGAGGCCCTGACATTCCCCGCCCTGCCCCCCCCCCAATACTTTCTCCATCAACTCGCCCCCACACAGGTGGAGTTGCCACCTGCAAACTACTGGTCCAGAGAACCCCAGGCGTCCCTCTCCCCAGCTCTCTCCTGAACACTTCCCTGCAAAGCACTCATTTTCTTTGTGAGTTGCGGTACTAACAACTGCTTCAGCCCTTCTTCCTCTGCCTTCTGCAGAGCCCTTCCGCGGTGGCAGCCATGGCGTCCAATGCATGTCCCATCCCTTAGGCTTGTTCACTGTTCCCAGGAGCCCTGCCCGGTAGGCACAGTGATTGGTGCTCCAGTGGAGGAAACTGAGGCCCAGGTGGGCTCCGGACCCTGCTCCAGTTTCCTTGGCAGGAAAGTCGTGGAACTAAGACTGGCTGGTCGGAAATTCCTGCTGCTTTCTGCTGAAGGCTTTTTGTAAGGCTTTGCGGCCTTAAAGAGTAATTCTTGAGCAAAATGGAATTGTATTCATCTCTGATTCTGGATTTCCAGTGAAATGTTTGGTGAAGCGCTCTTTCCCGGTGCCTTTCAGTGTACAAACCGGAACTGTTTCTGTTCTATAGGAAATAGGGCTGACACGGAGATCGGGTGTGATTTTCTTTTCTTTTAAAAAACATATATATTTTTATTGATTTTAGAGAGGAAGGAAAAGAGAGAGAAAGATAGAAATCAATGATGAGAGAGAATCACTGATTGGCTGCCTCCTGCACACCCCTCACTGGAGGTCAAGCCCACAACCTGGGCATATACCCTGACCTCCTGGTTCATTCCTTGACCCTCAACCACCGAGCGACACCGGTCTGGCAGGGGTCCGATTTTCTAGATGGCACTGGCCAGGCTCGCTGCCTGCCCTGGTTCCATGAGTTATGGTATGGAAAACGCAGAGGATTTTCAGTGCAGAGCCAGGCGCTGTGATTCAGACCCTCCATAGTTGGTTCGAAGCACGATGGCAGCTGGGCAGAGGGGAACATCTGGAAACGGCCTCCCGCTACTGACGTCGCCTTTGAGACTGTCATTACTGTCCCCCGTGGAGGAGCTCTCGGGGCGGGCACCTCGCTGGCCTTTTTTCATGACGGCTTTTCTCCACGGGGAGCGTGCCTCGAGCTTGCCTGCGCTGTGCAGACGCACGCTCGGCTGACACAGGGTATGGAAAATCTCTCCTCCGCGTTTGTTTATTTGATGCAGCAACTGACAGAATGCGGTTCCTTTTGGAGTCTCCGAGGAGCTGAAAACAATCTCAGAAATCCGACTTTATGAAGTTAGGTTTTCCGCCACTGCGAAATAGCTTCGTGTTAAAGGTTTGTTTACAAGGAATTGCTGTTTCCACTTGCTGGAGTGGCTCTTAAACTTTTTTTTTTTAAGTTGTTTTTTCCAACCGCTAAGTGGATCTAAACATGAAGTGTTTCTGAAGTTGGTTTTCTAGCTCCTGGGCTATTAACTGGCTGCCGGGATGAGACAGAAGGTCGTCCCTCCACTTAGCCGCCCTGAAGGCAAGCGCCCAGAAGTTGGAGGAATGTTGAAAAATGGCTCATTTGGCAATCTTTGCATTTCACTCCCGTCAGCATGACACTGGCGCAGAATTTGGCTGTGGATGCCGGTGGGTCCCTCCCTGCTTCCATCCCACCAAGCCCTGTTCCCTGCTCCCAGGGTGATTCTGCTCCAGGAGGAGGCTGCCCAGCCTGAGGAACCATCTCCGACACAGCTGAGCTCACCGTCCTCCCCTTCTGCTTGGGAGAGATTGAGGGGTGCTCCCACAGGGTGGTTTAAAAAGAAGAGAGAGAAAACGCCCTCACAGCCCTAGAATCAGGGCCCTAGACAGGGAGATGGATAGCTCCTGCTCTCCTGAAAGAAGGAAACGCGAAGTGCGCTGTGGTTTGGTATAAAAATCGGTATTTCACACTTCCTCACGCCCGCCCCAATTCCATCATCTCAGTGTCTCCCAGACCAGCACACCAGCTACAGCATGTGGCCGTGTGGTGCCTCAGCCTCGGGAGCATGAGCCCTGTGGATAAAGGGATGCTGGCAGACCGACCAGCTCTGTCTCCAGCCCCTTTCCCACCCCCCAGCTAACTGTCTTCTGTTCTCCTCTGGTATTTAAAGGAGCCTAGATCCCCAGTGCACAAGAGAAGTTTTATGTCACTTTCTCCCTGTCCCCTCCCTGCACCCTCCCCACCCACACACTCACCCACAGGCATAAACACTTCTCTGCTGTCAGCCTCTCAGCCACACTCTTTCCCAACTTCACAGCCAGCTCCTGCTGGCAAAGGTTGCCGCGTTGTTCACAGCATGAGAACTATTCCCATATCATTATCAACAAAAAAGAATTTTCCACAAAACACGATTGCCGTTTTATCTGGAGTTTTAAATGCTGCTGAGCTCTGGGGGGGCGGGGTGGGGGAGGGGAGAGACAGAAAGACAAACAGAAAGAGGATAAATGAATGTATGATTTTATGAATACTTCTTGTAGGAGTCTCTGAAATCAAGGTTAAGCCTTCAAATAGCAAGTACAGAATAAAATTAAAAAAAAAAAAAAGCCATGTCTACTAGCTGCCCTGAGACTAACCTGGATTTTCATGATTTCTTTTTTCCTCTGATCTTTTTTTTTTTTTCAACTGGCAATAATGCAACAAAAATAACTCACATGTAGGGCTGATAGCAGGTTGTTTTGATTGTAGGAATATAACCTTGCCAATAAGATCCCAACCCTACTCCACGTAGGCATGCTGTTGTTTTTGGCTCAGCTGAATGATCCCAATTTAGAGATGAAGAAACGGAGGTCCGTGGATTTCTGCGTCATTGCCTAACCCACCTTCCTCCCAACCACTCCTGCTGCAGCCGGCTTTTTCCTTGTTCAGCCTCTGTCTCACGAGGGGTATAAATTTAGGAGAGAAACCTGCAGGTAATTAACAGTCCGGCGTGTCTGTCATTCCTTTGATAAAATGTGTTGGGTGTGGTTTCTGGACGTGCAGTTGATAAAATGCATTGGTGGTGTTCCATTTCATTTGACTTTCCATTAGCTTTTTTTTTTTTTTCCAATGAGAATGTCTTAATGGCCCGCTTCTGTTTTCAATCATAGGGGACATTTCTATGGATTTTTTTTTTTTTACATTTTCCAATAAGAAACATATTCTGATCCTTTAAAGATTACAAGGAAAGTATGGAAGGGTGGGTGATATTCAGAAGAAAAGCTTGCCTGCTGGCTTAAATTAGCAAGTATGTGTGCATGTGCAGGAGTGTGCATGCAAGTGTGGGTATACATGTGTGCATGTATGTGCATGAGTGTATATACTAGTGTGTGCATGCATATGTGCATGTACACATGCTTGTGCGTGTGTGTGCATGTATGTATGCCTAAGTGTGCATGTGCATAAGTGTGCATGTATTTATGTGCGTGGCCCTTGAAGGTCTTCAATGAGTGCCTGACTTGGGGACAGAGATCCCACCATATTACTTAGTTGTAAAGTTGCTCTACAGCTTTAATAACCTGTGACTGAAGAAAGGCACCCCACTTCCTCAGCTGTTCTGTTGGGCAAGTCCATATTAGTTAAAGGTGGAGAAAATTCCTTGGGGGCTTTGAACATCGAAAATTCGACTTGCCTAACAGAATACACTAGTGTGAGTAGATCTATATAAGACCAGACCAACAAGAGTGTAAATGACAAGTGTGATTTCCAGCTCAAGCATCGAAAAAGCTGAGTCATCTGAATAAGTCTCCCAGCTTTTTAACCCAGAGGAGCCTTGGCAAGTAGATATGTACAAAGCCCGCTGCGTATGAACCATGAAGCTTCACCAGAAAGGAGTCCCAAAAAGGAGAGCCTGACTTGCTCTGCAGAGGGGCCCACTATGGCCAGTCCTCACTGGTTATCGGCGCTGGTTTCCTCTTCTTGAACTTGAGATGCTGCCCCTGCTCTGAATTCTCTTCCCCTTCCATCCTCCTGTGCCACAAGGATCTACAGTCTTGCTCTGTGCTTTCTACATTCAAATGCCCACTCAGTTTAGATTTCTGAACCCCAGACATGTCTCTCCCTCTTCCTCTGAACCAAGTTTGGGCTTTTGACGATCACCCTTGAGCCGTCTGCCTAGATTCTGATTCTCAGCCATGTCCCAGCCTCGTGTGCCACTGTGGATGCGTGACCTCCGGAGCGGGTTTAGTGCCCCGGTTATGGCACTTGTACCATATGTGACTGTAGCCTCTCTGGGTTCTGGTCTGAGTCACCTCTGGGCCTGCCCTTTCCCAGGCTGCCCACACACAGCGACAGCCCCATCCCTCGCTCGGGGACATGCAGAGTGGAACATTTCGGTGTTTACAGAATACATAAAAAAAGAGCTGAGCAGCACGGCCTTTTGGTACTAAAGGTCCTGCAAACTCTGTTCCTCTGGCCGGGGCCAAGCTGGAAAACCTGATGTGTGCCAGATATTTGAGCTAATAAAGATTCCGGGAGAATCTCCTCCCTCCCCCACCTGCAGCCCCACACGTTAGTCTGGGATATTTATGCCTTCTGCCAAGTATCTTCCCAAATCATCCTGTATGGCTGATAGTTTGTCAGATTAATAGATCCCGAGTGATGTTCATATGTTGGTTTTATGGCAGACCTCCAGAGAAGGCTTTTCCAGATAACAGTGGATATGATGAATTATGTTGCTTGAGATCCTGATGTTTCCATTTAAGGGCGTCTGTAGGTACTCAGCCCTTTATGAAAGGCACCTGAAGATTACTCTTTAAGAACCTTGTCCCATGTCATTTTTTTCCCAGGGGTCAAGGTTATCCTGGGGCAAGGTCCTTTCACCCCTGTCTGGTGGCTGGTGAATTCCTTGGCCCACCTGCCAACGTAAAGCCTTCTCTTCTAATTCAGGTTCATCTGTCAGTCCAGGAAAATGCTTTTCCCTGTCGGAGGACCTGGACTGATTGGTTGGAAATACCATTTGGTTCCCGTGTTTGTCCTGGATCGGACATCAGACGGCAGTTGCAGACTGCACTGGCTGGCGGACTTGGTTTTCGTGGTGAGGTTCAGAGTGCAGCAAGAGACAGGAAAATCAGAGCTGTTTATACAGTCTCCCTCTTTCTTTCCTTGAGTGTCTTAAAGAGGAAGGACCGTCTTCCAAACCTGTAGGGCCGGCGCCCAGGCTGTTGTGTGCGGCCCACCCTTGTTTCCTCCCCGAGTCTTCTGTCACCTGATGAGAGTGAGATGAGTGGAGCACCCACTGCCCAGGATGTCCCCTTCGAAGCAGATGCAGTTTTATATCTTGGAAATTTATTATCTCAGTCCTCTCATTTTTGAGGACAAAAGACATTGACACTGTGAGAGATATATCCGGAGTGGGTTCAAATGCCTAGTGTGCTTTCTTTAAACCAGGGGTGTTGGTACAATGCCATGTATCAGAAGGAACCTGCGGCTTAAATATGGGAGTCCAGATAAGTCATTGCATATCTCCAACCCCATCATCTTGTCTGTAGATCAAGGATGACAATAACAATAATGAGGAGGATGGATGCATGATCGCAAGGCCTGATGGGAGTGAATTCTGATGGATACACATGATTTCTAGGGCGCTCCCCCTCTTGCTCCTTCCCACTGGCTAGAGTTGCCATAGGAAGTAACAGCATTTTAGCTTCACTGGAAAAGTTCCTAAACATTCGAATTGACATGCAAAGATGTTCTTCTTGTCTCATACTAATGTATGTTGCGATCTGTGTATCCCAGAATGCAAAGCACAAATAAAATTCTAAGTCTGCATCTTCATTCATAAACTTCTCTGTGAACCTGGTGACTGTGCAACACGTTCTGTTATATTTGTGTCATGGAGCCTATGATTTGTTTCTTATCCAAAACGTTGAGATCCTTCTGAGTCTTTCTTAGAGAAGAAGTTCAGGGTGGGAGAGTGATGGGCAGGAGGTGGGTCTGGACAGGGAGGGCGGAGGTACAACCGACCAAGGACTCACTCTGAGTCATTTCTCCACCTGCTTTACTGGCCATGGAGCCCGAAGTTGGCAGTGGGTGTGCAAAGAAAGGATGGAGAGAAGTCAGCTCTCACTTAGCACATGTTACTATGTGCTGGGCATAGCGTTACATGCTTCCATTTGCTTTATTTTTTACCATCACCTGTGTGTTGGATATTTTCTCTGTAATCCAGACAAAAATGATTTGCCTAAATTGCAATTGTATCAAAGGCAGATCCCAGATTAGAATCTTTGTCTCTCAGTCCAAAGCTCAGGTTGAAACAAGTGACAACAGACAGAGTCAATCCTAAAAGGTAGCTCCTTCAAGGGCTCCAGACAGTGATCCCAAAGGCACCCACAAGAGGCAACTTCAACACAGCCAGTCCATCAGGTGAATTCCTAGAACTCTCACCTATTGAACACAATTGGGGGGATACCTTGTGTGCTGTTTAATTTTTGTAAGTTCTTTCAACTATAGAGCGTGATTTGAACTAATATTTGAGTGCTACCAAGTTTAGGGAGCTGTCTTTCATAAGAGCTATTTGGAAACTAATAATTTATATGCAAGTTGTAACTGCTAGGTGCTTGAGAATTGCTGTATTTTCTTAGGTAAAATGAAATAGTTTTAATAGTATTTACCTCCTTCAAAAATCTTTCTTCACAGAGAACAGAACAGTTTGTGCAAGCCCATATCCAGTGTCAGCCACATTGTCACAGACTCCAAAGAACTTGGGTCTGAATTAATAAGATTCCGGTGCAATGCAGAGTGGGTGGATTTACACAGAGCGGAGACAGAACGAAGGAACAATCAGAATCAGATGCATGTAAGGCGGGAAATACCCTAAGTTAAAAAGTCCTTTGATTTGTCATGGATAAAGTGGAAATTCTATCTTGTGACAGTTGATACTTTGCCCTAATCTAAACAGGCTGTTAGTCTCTGAAAAGAGTAAGGGTATACCAAGGTGATTTGAATTTCTGCATTAAATTTCAGTTTCAGTAGGGGTTTTAGAAACAGACAGACTGAGGGGGCAGTCCTAGCCTTGCTACTACGTGCCGGGTTGCATCAGTTGCTTAGATTCTCTAAGAGTCTGTTTAATCCTCTTTCGAATGGGGAGAGTACTGATTCAGTTTCTGGAATAAAGCAGGAAGCAAAAAAGTTGTTATTTTTATATTTATTTTGATGTTATCCAAGTAGTGTTTTCTTACAAAGTTTGTTTCATTGTGGTAAGAACTCAGCATAAAATCTATGTACTTGACAAAATTGTCAGTATACAATCTAATATTATCCTATATAATAAAAGGGCAATATGCAAATTGACCAAATAGTGGAATGACCAGTTGCTAAAATGCACACTGACCACCAGGGGGCAGGCGCTCAATATAGGAGCTGCCCTCTGGTGGTCAGTGTGCTCCCACAGGGGGACTGCCGCTCAGCCAGGAGGCAGGCTTACAGCTGATGAGTATGAGCCTGAGCCATCAGTCGGACATCCCCTGAGGATCCAGGCTGAGGGGACCCCCCCCCTTCCAGTGCATGATTTTCATGCACCAGGCCTCTAATATTAACTATAGAAACAGTGTTGTACAGAATTTGTTTACTTTTCAACACTGAAACTTGATGCTTGTTGACTAGCAACTCTCTATTTCCTCCTCTAACCTACATGTTCATTAAGTAATTTTAAATGCAGTATAATAGTTCAATGGAAGAATTTTGAATAACTGATAAGTTCTTATTCATTATATATATTTTATAAATATATCTTATTGATTTTTTACAGAGAGGAAGGGAGAGAGATAGAAAGTGAGAAACATCGATGAGAGAGAGACATTGATCAGCCGCCTCCTGCACGCCCCACTGTGGAGATGTGTCCGCAAGCAAGGTACATGCCCCCAACCGGAATCAAACCCCAGACCTTTCAGTCTGCAAGCTGACGTTCTATCCACTAAGCCAAACCAGTCTTGGCATTATATATATTTTAAAATAGTTCATTGATTTTTAAAGAGAGAGGAAGGGAGAAGGAGAGATAGAAACATTGATGCAAGAGTAAAACATTGATTGGCTGCCTCCTCCACACCCTCTATTGGGTATTGAGCCCACAATCCCATTGGCTTCCTCCTCCACAACCCCTTACTGGGAATTGAGCTCAGAACTGGGGCATGGGCCTTGATGGGGAATCACACTGGCAACCTTTCAGGGCACAGATGACACCAAACCAACTGCCAGGGCTCATTAAGTACGTCCAATGAGTGACAACCAAATTCCATTATTTTCTTCTTTAAAAAAAACCCTAAGTAGAAGTAGGTGTGAGAAGATGGGGTGAGATGGTTTGTTGGTCCATGGGGGGCAGGCACACGCTGAGGCTGTAAGGGAACGCCAGCTTAGCGCTCTGGTTCTCAGTGAAGCCACCGTCAGATTTGACCAAGAGAAATCCTTGAAAGAGCTTCATGGCTCAGTTAAATCTGCTCAAGTACTAGAAAGAAAGGCCCTGCTAACATAAAAAGACACATCTGCAGTACATTTTGGTTGCAGTAACAAAATCTGGACAAGTCCCTGGCCCATTCAATCACTGAAATTTGCTTTCCCCTTGTGAAAGTTGGCCCTCGTCCATGGGTTCTTGTTTGGTGCCTGAATGGGACAGTAAGTAACTGAAGCCTCCTGGCTGCAACTTTCTCAGCAGCGTAGGGTGCAATTTCCATTTCCCCACAAGCACTTTAGACATTTCTCCTGATGTTCATTTAACTTAGTAATGCTACGTTCATGGAATATCAGTTTCTTTCATCTCCTCCTGCCCCGTTTGGAGAGAAGTAATTTTGTATAGAAACAAAACAGAAAAACCACCCAACCCCATGTAACTTTCCAGTTTCAACCCCAAATCAGAGTACAGTAAGTGGATATACAAAACACATTTCCCATTGGTCCAGTCAGAAATACCGTAAAACTTTTTTTTTTTGTGTGCCCTTCTGTAACTCTCAAAGGAAACTGGGCAGAATAACAAGGGAAAGCCATACCCAAAACACATAAAGGGCACGAGCTACCTGTAGTTTATAGTATTCCTTCCCGGTTGAATTGCATGCCTCGGGCGGCTCCCTCTATCACAGAGTGTTCCATTTCTGAAAGCAGAAAGCAAAGGAGGAAATATCTAAGCTATAAAATGTCAAATTGCTTTCCAAACTTGTTCCAATTTCCAACCACATCAAGAAGGGTGTCTGAGAGGACAATCAGCTTTTGCACTAACCCAATACATATACAATTATTTATTTTTAAAAAATTTTCCTTGGGTAGGCATCATCACCAAAGCCAACGTTTGGGGTTATTCTGAGGCTATTTGCCTCCAGTCCTTTAAAATCTAGTTTTGTAGCTACAGTCTATTTGCCTTTTTTTTGTTGTTGTTTCCTTTAAAAATTTTGTAAATCAAATAAGCCACGATTTAATTTATTTAGGAAAAAAAGACTGAGCACTGGATATATTTTATCCATTTTCTGGGAATAAGATGCTGGTGCCCTCCCCCAGCGCAACTTAGGGAAAAACAATCAAAACTTTACTCCCTCCCTCCCCCGAATGCTAATGGGAAAAGGATAAACCTCCTGGAAGAGACTAGATGTGTTTGGGGGCATAGATCATTACCGGGTCTCCTGAAGGGGGTCACTGCCATTTCCCAAGACCTGGGGTGCAAAGTCAGAGCTCCTCCTGCACCTTTCAGGACTTGGATTTTGTGTAGATATTGACATGTGACCTTTTGTGCTATTTCTAGTGCCTAGTTTTCTGCAGGTATCCTCTCTTTTGGGCCCAAAGAAACTTCTTTTGTGTGTGTGTGTGTGTGTGTGTGTGTGTGTGTGTGTGTGTGTGTGTTTGTGTGTGTGTGAGTGTATCTATCTATCTGTTTGTTACTGGTCAACTGGTGACAAGTCTGCTCAGGTTTTGTTTATGTGAAACATCCTAATCACGTCTTCCATTCTGAAGGTTTCTTTGCTGGATATAGAAGTCTAGGATGACACAGTTTTTGTTGGTCTGCTTTGCTCCCAGCACTTTACACTTGCTGTTGCATTGCCTACCTGGCTTTGTTTCTGATGAGAAGCAATGATATCATCTTATCACTACTTCCCTGTATGTTTTACATAGTTTTTTTAAAAAAACAATCTGGGCCTTGTCTTTCTTTATTAAATGATGTATTTTAAAAAGATGGCCTTTTAAATTTTTTATGAAGGCCAACCTTTTGTACATCATGCCTGAGGTATTATATCAAAGAAATCTTTGCATATCTGTGTTATAAAACTCTTCTTCCCTCCCCTGTGTCTCCTCTACTGCTCATGCAGAATGCACCACTTCCTCCACCAACTAGCTGTCTCCAATTTAACTCGATTCTGACACTGTCTGTCTGAAGATAGTAAGGGCTCAGCCCCATGATAGTGCCCGCTACTTCACATGCCAAGCACAACTGGTAGGTCCCCAGTGTATCTGACAGTTCTGTCCAGCTTGGCTACAAATCAAGTGTTCTCAAGGTCTTTTCCTCTTGGATTTCATTATTTGCTAGTGTGGCTCACAGAACTCAGGGAAACTCTTATTTTCATTTACCAGTTTATTAAAGGACTAGCGGCCCAGTGCATGAAATTCGTGCAAGAGCAGGCCTTCCCTCGGCTGCCGGCACCAGCTTCCCTCTGGCACCCGGGACCTGGGCTTCCCTAGCAGCCCCGGCTTCATCCGGAAGGTCATCCAAAAGGAAGTCTCGTCTAATTAGTGAAATATGCTCTTATTATTATAGATGCTGTGTTTCTCTATATGATGTATTTTCTTTGTTCTTTTACTTTTAAAATTTATTTTGGTATTTAGAAAGGTTTGTACCTTCATTTTAGTGGATACTTTTGTACTTCTCCTCTTTATAATGCCTGTAAACCCCTGCTTTCCTACGTAACCTCTTAATATTCAGTTTGTCAGTTTTTAATGGTATTTCTGACTCTCTTCTATTTCATATGCAACAATACTTAATCTCATTCTGCTTTCTCCTTCCATTTTTAGTTGCATTTTTCTACTGAATACCTTAACATGATATTATTTCAGTCTTATCTGTATCTTTGTTTTAGCCATAATTCTACAATTAAATATATTAAGCATATTAGTCTTTTTTTCTGACATTTTCCCTATCATTTCATAGGAGAGGAAGAAAGTCCTTTGTCCTTACACCTTTCTAGGTTTTCTGCTGGGGCTCTGACATAAAGCACAGGCTAACAGGAGGAAAGCATACAACTGTATTTAATGTGTTTTAATTGACATGGGACTCTCCATAAAGAAATGAAGACCTGAAAAGGTTAAGCCCAAGTGTTTTTATACTAATCTTGGTGAGGAGTGGAAAGCTGTGGGAAAATGTGATAGAAGGATATGAGCTAGGCTAGTAAACTGGGAAAACTTAGTAAGGCCTGTTCCTTCAGATACTCTTGGAAGCATACCACCTGAGAGCTAAGGTTGTCCCTTTCCTCCAAGGTATAGGAGAGCGCCTCTCATGAGAGGGTCTAATGACCTGCCTCAGGACAAGATCAGAGGGTTCTTCCTGCACCTGCTCTTTCTCAAATTCCTTCAGCTTAAAATATTCCGTATACGGAAGTCCATATTTTGGGGTAATGTGTCTGGAACCCCATCAGTCTCTTGGTTGGGTTCAGCTCCTCTTCCATTATGTTCTTACTAGAGGTCTGGTGTATAGAATTCGTGCAGAGGAAGGAGGTGTCCCTCATCCCAGCCTGCACCCTCTCCAATCTGGGATCACTCAAGGGATCCCAGGCTGCACATTTAGGCCCAATCCTCCTAAACAGGCAGTCGAACATACCTTTCACAAACCAGGACTGATGGCTCCCAATTGCTCGCCTGCCTGCCTTCTTGATTGCCCCTAACTTCCCTTCCCTGCAGGTCTGGTTGCCCCCAACTTCCCTCCTCTGCCGGCCTGGTCACACCTAACTACCTTCCCCTGCAGGCTTGATTGATCCCAACTGCCCTTTCTTGCCGGCCTGGTCCCTCCCATCTGCCCTCCCCTGCTGGCCATCTTGTAGTGGCCATCTTGTATCTACTTGGGGTAAGCCATCTTTGACCGTATGGGGGCAGCCATCTTGTTTGTTGGAGTGACAGTCAATTGGCATATTACTCTTTTATTAGATATGATAAAGGCCTGGTGCACAGGTGGAGGCCAGCTGGTTTGCCCTGAAGGCTGTTCTGGATCAGGGGATCAGGGGATCAGGGTGGGGGTTCCTTTGGGGTGTGGGGTGGCCTAGGTGAGGGGCCTGTGGTGTTTTGCAGGCCGGTTAGGCTCCCAGGTGACCCAACTGGAGGCCCTGATACCTGGGAATTATTTATCTTCTATAATTGAAATTTTTAGCCTTGAGCGGAGGCCAAGGCTGACCAAAGTGGGCGGGAAGCCTGGCTTCCTCCATTTCTCACTCAGTGGCCACACCCATCTTGGTTGGGTTAATTTGCATACTTGCTCCTGATTGGATGGTGGGCATGGCTTGCAGCAAAGCAGAGGTACGGTCTATTTGCATGTTTCTCTGTTATTAGTGTGGCTATGATAAAGGACAGAGATGAACAGGCACTTAACAAGGGTGGGTAGGATAAAGTGTTCTAAATCATAGGCAGAGAGTGAACAAAGTATATAGGGAGGGACATCCAAAGACTATGAGAAACATTGAATTATACAAATTTAGTTTTATTTAAGATTAAGGAGAAAGAAGATGACAAAAACAACAACAACTCTGAAAATCCCCATATATGTTATTTATATGTTCTGGGCTGCCTAATGGAATAGGTAAATACCTATTCTAAATACCTGGAAATGTTTTTGATGGTTTGAATGGCTTCATAAATATGTGCCCTGATCTGGGATTGAACCCACAATGTCGGCAAATCGGGGTGATGCTCTAACCAATTGTGCTACCAGGAAAGGGCAGTGAGGATAGTTTTGGATGAGATTAAGCTCTCATCGGGTGGATTAAGTAAAGAAGATTGCCCTAGCTGTGTGCGGGAGGGCCTCAGCCCACCAGCTCAGAGCCTGAATAGAGCGAAAGGCTTACTTTCATTTGAGTAGGAGAGAATTCTCTGGCCTGAAGGCCTCCACGCATTGGCTCTTTCTGCCTGATGGCCCGAGGAGGTGACCCCAGCACCTCCTGGTTCTGTGGCGGCTGAAGCATTCTATGGCCTCTGCAGGTCTTTGTGTGAGCCCATTCCTCATAACTTCTCTTAAGGGAGAAATGCATGCACAGAGGACACACACATATGTCCTGTCATATATCAGTAATTGGACTCAGAGCCCTAGAGCATGTGTATGGGATGTGTATCGACGTCTTATAAAGCACACATATACATAGTGGTCTGTTTCTCTGAAGGATTCCTGATTAACATATATAAGCAAAAATAGAGTGAAAGTATGAAAAAGAGTGTGTAAGGCTCACTGCCACCTCTGCAGGCCAGGTGAGAACGCCACGCCCTCCTTCCTGCCAGCAAAGGATCATTTCTTAGAATCTGACACAACGACCTGGCAAGAGGGCAGTGATGGCTTTTGCAGGGCTAGAGAGAGAGCCTCGTCCCACTTGTTCACCCTGACCCTTTCCGTCCTGAGCCCATCTGGTTGGCTGTCAAAATGCTCACTGCACTTGCCTTGGCAAACATTTTGTTTCCCGGAGTCGGACCCGGAGTCATAAATACCTGTACGTAGCTCAGCTCTTAAAAATAGCCAAGTAGCATCCCGCAAACAGTACACACTTCCTGTTGAACCAGACAGAGAAGTAGGCAACTCACCAAGCCAACGTGGAGAGAGCAGCGGCAGACCATGGACCCTGGCCACTTGTGCCAGAGGAGCTGGCTGAGAGCGGAGCATAAAACGCAGTCTAGACCTGGCCCAGCCTAGAGCTCCTCCAGGAAGCTCAGCTCCAAGTGAGGAATTTGGGCTCTTATTTTTCCTGGTGGGAAAATACTTAGAGATCATTCATATGATACTGGATGATTATGTGTAAAAATCATGCTTTTATTTTTCTTCTTTGAACTTCTAGCATGGCTTTTCTCCTCGGAGTCCCCAACCCAGCACTATTTTTCTAAGCCTGTTCATTCAACAGCATGAACATCCCTCGCGCGCCTCGGCCATAGACAGTCTTCTTTCTGAATCTTTGAGTTCATGTTGATCTCTATCTTTGCCATTTTCTCCGTTGGATCCTCCAAAATATTATCTTTCTCGTCACTTGACTCTATCTTACTCATCTCCTTTGCTTTTCTCTGGCTTGATGATTTGTCCCATTTCCCTTCTCTGGTCCAAAGGAGCTTGACCTAATGTGGCAACTATTTCCTTTACATAATGATGGGTTGGGAAGGAAGAGGTGGGTTAGCTTTCCTAATAGTCAGCAATTGGAAGGGGTTACCTCCACCCATGTCAGTTGGCTCTCCCTCTCAATCTTGATATTTTTTTTAAATATATGGCTACAGGAAAGGCCTGTGCCTTTACCTTTTTTTTTTTTTCCAAATCAATAAGGGAAGTGGGATTCTTAATGGATTTCTCAGATTTTTCTCCATTTTCCTTGCAAATCTAATGGGGAATGTCTCCTTTTCTGGGTCATATATTACAGAAAATTCGGGTGCTTTTGCCTTTGAATTTGTGGTTAACCAGAAGGTAAAAAAGGAGATAATGCAGTTTATTGAAGTACTTAGTTAAAAAGCATGTCTCAGGACATAATGAATGACTTGTTTTTCATGAATCAAATAGATTTTTCATACACTCATTGAATCCCAGAACCTGAGCAATTCTGATTATATCAGATATAGAAAAGTATTTTTATATTAATTAGTGGCTCACATTTTTGCCCAAAATGGCAGTACATTCATTTCAGAACAGGGGTTAGAAAACTTTTTCTGTGAAGGGCCAGGTAGGAGATATCTTCTGCCTCCATCTCTGTTGCAAATACTCAATGCTGCAATCGTGAAAGTAGACCCACAGGATACATAAACACATCAGGTGACTGAATTCTAAGAAAATTCATTTGCAAAATCAGGTGGCCACCTGCTTTGGCCTGAGGACTTCCTTGTTTTAGGACAATAAGTTTCAAGTAATAAAGTCAGAGCCATATATTTTGTTTAGAAACATACTTCTTAGGAAACACGATAGAAACAATGAGTGTGGGAGAAATCTGGAATGAAAGCTAAACACCCAGATTGAGAGCCCCCCTCTCAGACTCACAGTTGCTGAATCACTGGCAGATAGGACTACATATCACCCAATATCCCAGATTGCTTTGCTCGAACTTGACATTTGCTGCCACTCGAGAGCTGAGGGTTAGCTCACTCACAACATAGCAAATGTAGGAGGCAAGAGGCTGTCTTGGGCACCTTCATCTCTCTGTGTTATGAATTCCAGGAAGTTGAATTGGTTAAGGCAGTGGTCGGCAAACTCATTAGTCAACAGAGCCAAATATCAACAGTACAACCATTGAAATTTCTTTGGAGAGCCACATTTTTTAAACTTAAATTTCTAATGCCACTTCATGGACTTGCCCAGGCCATGATGTTTTGTGGAAGAGCCACACTCAAGGGGGCAAAGAGCTGCATGTGACTCGCGAGCCAAAATTTGCTGACCACTAGGTTAAGGGAATGGGGTTTCGAATCATATAAGCATGGCTTCAGATACAGGGAATGCCATTTCACTCATTGGGAGACCCTCGACACACCATTTAATTTCAACTTCTATTTTGGTGAAGTCAAAATCATACCTACAATATGACTTACCTTAATTAGGGATTGGACCCTGGTAAGCAATAGGAGGAATAAGGAAATAACAGTTGTAAAGTTATATATCCTTCCTTGATGCTACAAGGCCGTCACTTTGAATGAGAGGTTTTGATCAGGTCGCTACCCACTTTTGGTTCTGTGGTCCATGAAAGCCTGTCCTGTTCAGGATCCCAGCAGAAGTCAGCACATGGGATGGGGAGGGAAGACTCAAAGTGCAGCCTATGGCTCAGGAAGCACATGGAGCCATCCTAGCCAGCACCCCCCTCCTCTGTGCTTCAATGGCAAGTCACTAGGTCTCAACTCGGGTGAGGGCAGGGCAGGTGCCCTAACGACTCACCCAGTTAGAGAAAGGAACCAGAGACGAGTAGGTTCACGGGTTTGGCCTCGGAAGACTGGTCCCTTCACCATTTCAGAACTCAAAGCCTTTACTGTTAAGAGAATATTAATGGAATGCTTCCCTCTTAAAGTAAGGATGATACTGACCCCACAAAAGTGACAGATGCTTTTCACACCTTGCTTTAGTCCTCCTGATATCTTGGAGGGCGAGGTACCTGTCCTGCTAGCTCATTGGTAAGAGATACAAAAATGGGAACACGGTGGATTTTGTCAGTCTGCACAGTTAGTAACCTCCGAACTGAGGTTGGCAGAGCTACTCGTCTCAGATCCTCTCCTATGCCATCGTTTTTAGCGCTGGCTATCCATTGTAATCGACCCTGAGATTTGAAAACAATAAAACTACTCCCAGCATGCCCTGGGGATTCTGACTCAATTGGCCTTGGGTGGGGGAGTTGGATGGCGATGGGGAGAGCCTCAGGTATTTGCATTTTATAAAGCATCCTTCCCCCTTTCTGTCTGAGAGTTTCTCACTGTGTGTAAGAGTTGAGGACTACTGTTCTCCATAGTAGTTTGTTATTTAAAATCGCACGTTTTCCTTCTGTAAGTGACCTCCGTTTGCTTGTATGTGTCAATATTATTAACTACAATATCTATAAACATCTCAAATGCTAAATTGAGAGCTAGCCAGATACTAGGATATTTAAAAACCTTGTCTTGACGTCAAGCGTGGAAGATCAAATACACTAACTTTGTGGTTGCTAGTAAGCGTTCCCAGTGTTTGTCTAGCTCCAAAAAAATCACTGTATTTGTTTTTTTGGCATCGGAAGCTAGTCAGTTCCACAAACCGCGTTCACTTCTGATCAAAGGCAATTCTAGGTCACCGGCTGGGTAGAACTGGTCCAGCCAGTTGTGCCCAATCCGATGGTGTCATCCACTCTGAAGAAGGTGGACAACACAAAAAGCCATGTCAGGTGAGTTAATATGACTTACCTTAATTAGGGATTGGACCCTGGTAAGCCTTTATGTTTCTATACTTTAGCCTGCAGACTCTTAGCAGGCCTGGTGTTTGTCAGAGCAACCTGAAGAGTTGGAAAAGTGATCAGACTGGAATGTTTCTGGGAAATACTGATGGCAGCAGATAAGACTACCCACAGGTGAAGTTTCTGGAGAAAGGGCAGTGGAAGGAGTGGGGAGTAGAAGTAGGTCTAGCTGGGTTTGCTTTTCCTTTGGTATAACCTTGGCCATAGTAGTTCATTTGTTTAAGCCTGATATTAAAACACACACACACACACACACACACACCTTTAACCTGGAGAAAATAATACCTGTCGCTCAAGGTTGCGTCTTTATTTTGAAGACCATGAAGTAGCAGAGAGAGGGAATTTAATAAGGCTTGGTTACTTATGATGATGCATACCAGACTTTTTATTGTGTGAGCTGTGTGTGTGACAGTTATTTACTGCCTAAGCAGTTGTTTTAGAAGAATAACTGTTTTTGGCAAACAGGGAATAAAAGTTTTAAGTAGTGAAAGAGCTGAACTGGTGATATTTAGAGCAAATACCTCAGTCTGTCACATCTTTTTGGATTGATTTAGTGCAGAATTTGAGTTGATAAAGTTCTATTCCAAAATGAGGTTGATATATTTTTGCAGAGGGAATTTACCATTTTGTCATTTTTAGTTTCTTATGGAATTCTTTTCCAGGTTTATGGATGAAATTATCTTTCTTTTATTCTGATAGGCATTTGAACTCATTATTTATCATGAAGTGTAATAGAAAATGTAGCTAATGTTAATAGCTGTTCCATGTGTTTTTGAGGATCACCCATAAAATTAAATGGTACATAAACCCTATGTTGATGATTTGGGTTCTTTATTTTATGAGCATACATGTGAGTGGAATAGCATAGTGCAACTCCTCATGCAGGATGAAGCTGGAATAAATAACCAAGGTGATTAGGGACCCTCTAAAGGCCCTGAGTTTGGTTCTGTTTAAAGCAGTTCATTCTGCATGGATCTCAAGGACAGGGGCTTCATGGGTTCTGAATTGCTTTGGGATAAGGCTACTAGAGCTCTAGCCCAGAGTTTCTCAACTTGGAAACAACTGACATTTGGGTCCACTCCATTCTTTATTGTTGGTAAAGAAGGTTGTCCTGTGTATTGTAGGATAGTTAGCAGTGTCCCTGGTCTCCCCTCATTATATGCCAGTAGCATCCCTCTTCAGTTGTGCCAGCCCCAAATGTCTCCAGAATTACTCAAAGTGTTCTTGGAGGCAAAATTGTCCCCCACTCTAAAAGCACCTATATCCGGGGAGGAGACACTCTTATCCACTCTGCATGACTATTCAGGTCTGGGTAAGGCAGTCCATGTCCTGCCTAAGTTCCTTCTCAGGAGTGAGAGTTCAAGGAATATTTGGTTGTTTTATATGGTCTTCAGAGGCTACATTAAAGGGGACCAATGTATGGCACCAAGAGGCAACCGTTCTAGGATTGGGTCCTGGTCTGTGCTCTAAGGCCTAAGACTTTACCCACCTCTTTGTGCTCCTCTGGGCTTCCATTGTGACTGAATGGAGGAGCTAAGGCTGCACTTTGAGCTGAATGAACTAGGATGCACATGCCTTAAGGGCACAGCCGTCAACTGTCTTGCTCTTCATTTCATCTCAGTGGCTGAAAGGGTGCCCATTATGAAGCAGAGCTCAGTAAATATTTATTTAAAAAAATGCATGGACACACAGATAAATTGCATGAAGGTAAGTAGGTCAGGAGATCTGGGAAAAGGCCTTGTTCTGCTATCAAGTTGGCGAGCAAGTCACTTCACCTTCCTAAACACCCAGATCCTGCTTCTTCAACTGTGAAATCTCCTGGCTCTGGTAAGGTTCCAGAATTTATGCGAGATGTTCCCCTCTCAAATAAGGATGCAGTCGTAAATGGCTAGTACAAAACTGATCAGCAGCTAGGTTGTGCGGAGAGCAGTCCTTGTTCTGCTATCAATTTGGTGAGCAACTCACTTCACCTTCCTAAACAGCCAGATCCTCCTCCAGCTGTGAAATCTCATGGCTCATGGCTCTGTTGCGTAATTTATGCGAGGTATTCCTCTCTCAAATAAGGATGCGATCTTAAATGGCTAGTACAAAACTAATCAGAAACTAGGTTGTGTGGGATCAGGAGAGAATAATAAACTAAAGAGACAGTCCTGTTCCCATGCAGTTGAAACATTGGTGACTTCTTTGCAGGTATTTCTGAAATAGGCAATAAATAAATATTCAATACATCTCTTGAGATATATGTTGTGTTAGAAATGAGTCAGTCCTAAAAGGTGTTATTTGACTAGCTCATGAGCTGTTTGATAATAATAATCTCAGCGAGTCACGACAGTATAAGAATGCCAAGATGAATAATTGATGTGGAAAATTCATTTCCCAGACTGAGGGCTGGAGAACTACTTCCACAGGAGGCCTGATTACCACCCACGTAGACTAGTCAGTAACAGTGACCACAGTTTGACACCGCTCAGACTTGGAAAGTACAAGCAGATTGCAAATGCAAGCAAAGCTGCCCGTAATCCCGGAGCAAATCCGGATGTGAAACCAGCATGGTTCAAGTTGCCTGCCCATGCCCGTTTAGGCAAGGTTATGTAGATAGCGCTAATTGTAATTGATGGCCGAGGCAGATTTATCTGGCGATGCTCACGATTTCTGTGGAAAGCTAGCGAAGGCAGAGGCTCCTGAACATTAAAACAAATTGTAAATCAGGGAAAGTTGGTTTGATGGCAGGTACAGTGGATGTGGTTTTCACATTGGCTGCTAAGGGTGGTTGAACAAGCATTATGGCCAGGATTGGCTCTTTGTGGTGCCAGCCATGTGGCAGTCTGAGAAGAGCAGCGGATCCAGTCATGGGGAAGGGAGAGTGTGGTGAACAGGCAAGTCACAAGTTCACAGGAAATGGCTATCGAGTTATGATGGTATTGGGGACGGTAGAGCCAAAAAGGCCAAAGCTTTGCGTAGATCATGAACCTACTACCAGGGGGGATGTTGAGAACAAAGGGGCTCTGAGCCTGGCGCATGGCACTAAAGTGACTAGGGGCATGATGGGATTTCTGTCAAAAGGAACCCAGAGCTTCAGAAGCATCCAGATCCCGCGAAAGTGGAGAGAAAGAAGATCCTAGGATAGGACACAGGCAACAACTCCTCTGCCGAGCTCTAGCCCTGTCAGACTGGCGTTGGGGGAGGATTAAGAAACGGGGAATTTAAGAGACCAGGTTGGATAGAATTGGGTGCCACCTACAGCACAGCTGCACCAGAAATATTGGCGGAGTTGGAGAAGTTAATTTGTTCAGAAAGAAAAAGACTCTGCTCCATTTCTACTCTAAGTACCACGGTAGGTTTTGAGAAGATAAGGTTAAATTATAAATGTCCCTATTCTCGAGAACTACGTTTAATCTAGAAAGGAGGTAGGAGGCAGAAATATCAACTAGAGAGATGCAATGGAACTCGGAGAGGTTACAGAGCAATGAGCTAGCCCAAAATCTAAGGACAGATGAGCAGCTGCAAAGAAATACGACATCTGAAGACTTGTGTACCTGGGGCAAAGATGGCCAGAAGCACAGGTAGGAAGAATTCATCTGGAATTCTTCATGCACCGGGGGAGACCAGTCTGGGCTGGAGAGAGGTGGAGGCCTGGAGGCTCTAGTATAGGAACAATTTATGTCCACAGGTGGCCTGTTCTCCGTGGACTGGAATAGTTGCTCATAAGAAGATTGGAGAGAGTCCTGAGAAACTGTCCCTAGTTGTGCAGACCTAGAGGGAGGACAGCGGAGCCATTGTGGGAAGGGCATGAGGGTCCCCATTTCACCTGCACAAGAGCCTAGGAAGCAGCGTGGACAAGGAGCACTCTGTTCATTGGAAGCTTTTAAAAATTAATGCCAGAGCAGAGCAACTGATTTGGAATTTCTGGAAATGGGCTATCCCAGTGGTTGGCAAACCGCGGCTCGCGAGCCACATGCGGCTGTTTGGCCCCTTGAATGTGGCTCTTCCACAGAATACTATGGCCTGGGTGAGTCTATTTTGAAGAAGTGGCGTTAGAAGAAGTTTAAGTTTAAAAAATTTGGCTCTCAAAAGAAATTTCAATTGTTGTCCTGTTGATATTTGGCTCTTTTGACGGATGAGTTTGGGGACCACTGGGCTAATCCTTTCACAAAGTGTTCCAAGTTATTCTAACATGTAGCCAGTGTGAGAGGTATTGTCCCACATTTAGCTTTTGCATACCAGCATTCTCTTCCCTCTGGCAGACTTCTTCCTGATCCATTACTTGGCCGTGTGTGTGTGTGTGTGTGTGTGTGTGTGTGTGTGTGTGTGTGATTCTGTTAAGATTTACAGCTTCTGACCCATATCCAGTCATTTTGCAAAGGCATGAAATTCGGATAGGGCTGCTCCTGTGGCCTGCAGGCACACTCACAGCCGAGGAATTTGTATGATTTCTCCTAGGATCACACTCTATGACCCTTTTACAGTTATTATGAAGTTCCAGCACAATTAAATACTGGAAACAATGCAAAAATCAATCCCAGATCCAGGGAATGCAGAATTATAGTGGAAACAAGAAAGCTGTAATAAAGAAATGTGTGGCAGCATAATGGAGAACTGCAATTAATTTGAATTGGCACCTCTTAAAATAAGTATTTTATGATCAAGATAAGTATTATGGTAGATTTAAATAAATACAAATTTATAAATTTATAGCTTTCAAATGTATTCCTACCCATCAGCTCGTAGTGGAAAAGCTGGAAGTTGAGGTTGTTAATTCACATGCCTAAATCACATATTCTTTAGATTTGTCAGGAAAAACAAAAAAGGTGTTGAAATGGACACTTGCTAATTTGGGTGTCCTTTCAATGGAATGTTGGGTGTTGTTTGTATAGGAAACTGAGCCTTTTATTGACTGAGCCAGTTTACAACTCTAAATTATAGAAGGCTGAGAGGAATCCAAAAAATTCTCATGTGTACAGATGCACATACATTTAATCTGGTGGCTTTGTAATTGATTTCTACCCTGTGGATTAGGTGACTCAAATATTATATTTTATTCCTGGTGGACCTTGACTCATTTTGCATCTATTAGCAAGTTTATTTTAGTATTCTTGATTGCCTATATTTGTATCTGTTTTTAGATTTTTCTTTGAACTGGTTTTAACATCGTATATAGGTCTCCTCATTAATTAATATGTTAAATAAAAATTTACATGTTTATTGTATATTTTTATTATGAAGGTCAGAATTTTGCTCTTTTGAAATTTTTCATATAGCAGACTTGAATTTAGAATCTCTGCTTCCAATTCCAGGGTTTATTAACTATGGAAATTCAAATGAGCTAAATAAATATTGCTTCTGCAATTTGTCAATTCTACAAGAGTACCCAAAACACATTGACCAGAGATATTGCAGTAAGAGAAAATACCACTTTGTCAGAAAAAAAGTATTTACAGATTTAAAAATATATAAAGTGATTTTTACTCACAGAGGTCATGATTGGGTAAGTAGACAAGCCATAAGACTGCATAGATAATGAATTTGCCTTAATAAGCAATTTTGGCAAGATCTCTGGATACAATAAACAAATAGAAAATAGAATTAAAAAGATACCATTTGTAGTTGAATTGAAACATAAAAATACTTAGGAATAAATCTAATGATAAATGTACAAACTGTCTACACAGAAAACTGGAAAACATTAGTGAGAGAAATAAGACAGACACATAAATATGTTGTTAGAAGATCAAATTGTTTACAGATTATAACTCATCCCATATTGATCAATAGATCAAGTGCAATGCCTGAAGATACTTTCTGGAAATTGGCAAGCTGTTTTCAGAAATTACTTGGAAATGCAAAGAGCATAAATTCGCCAAGAAAGTCCCAAGTTGGGGGCGTCAGAATACCATAATGCTGCAGTATTTACATAAGTGTGGTTTTGGCATGTAATAGACAAATGGGACAGAATAGTAAGCATGAAAAAAGAACACATGTGTATGGCTACCTGATACAAAGGGTGGTTTTCAATAGACGGAGCTGAGTCAGTGTGGAATGCCTAAGGAGCTAAAGACATCTTTCCTCTGTCTTCTGTCAGCCCCCCAAAAGACCGACCAAAAACTATTAATTAAAGACACTACGTATATTAGATCTATGTTCGGCACAAGTTAAAGAATAGTATCTAGGGCTTTAAGATTTGAACCCACATGCTTAAAATGAGATCTTCCCAGGGTAGGAACTAATTAAGATTTAAAAATTCATGGCATAGTAGTTTAGGATTGGTTCAAGAGTGAGTGTTGAAGTGAGTCTAGATAAGTAAAGGGATTTTTGATAAGTGAACTGCTTGCTTAGGTGAGAAATCTATTATCCTGACAGGAGAAATAGGTAAGCAAGATTTTTGCTTGGAGAAATTGGTTTGTAGGAATTCCTTGGACCAAAGTCCTGACCCAGTTGGCCTCAATTCTCTGTTGTGCTAATTAACTATATGGATGTGATCGTTACCACTCCCACCTCCTACGTCACACCACAAACTGAAGACAAGTCCAGATGAGAAGTAGATCTAAATGTAAAATTAAGTAAAACTTCTAGGTGAAAGGTAGAGGGGGATGTTTTCATGACCTTCAAATAGATAAAGATTTCTTAAATAAAAAAGATAATTATCCATAATACAGTAACAATGGATAATTGATCTACATCATAGTAAGAATCCTGTTAATTCAAAATAAAGCATTAAGATACTGGAAGGCAGAAAGCAAATAGAAAAGTCGTCAAGCCCAGCTGGCATGGCTCAGTGGTTGAGCATCGACCTATGAACCAGGAGGTCACAGTTCAATTCCCAGTCAGGGCACATGCCCCAGTTTTGGACTTGATCCCCAGTGTGGGGTGTGGAGGAGGCAGCCGATCAATGATTCTCTTTTCTCTTTGATGTTTCCATCTCTCTTTCCCTCTCCCTTCCTCTCTGAAATCAATAAAAAATAAAAGTTGTCAGAAGAGTTGAGCATAAACTGGACAGAGAGGCTATTCAAATGGTTATTAAAGCTGAGAAAAATCCTATCTTATAACACAGCAATTCCACTTCTCTCAGTGTACACCGGAAAGATGAACATACACATATTCACCAAAAGACATGTATGATAATTTCTGATAATAGAAGAGTCTATAAATAAAGTTGTGGTTCACCCATACAATGGAGAAAGAAGGAGAACTAATAATGTGTTGTCCATTCAACAATATTAATGACTTACAAATGTAATGCTAAGCAAAAATAGCCAAACACAAAAAATTAATAGACTGATTCTAATTACATAATAAAGTCCAGATATAGGCAAATGGAATCTTATGTTGTTATAAATCATAACCACGTTTATCTTTGGTAGCAACTTTGTGGTCTGAGTGCAGGTGGGATTTACAGAGTGTGTCCACTTTGTGAAAATGGCAACAGGCTGTCCTTTTCTGTACTTTCAGCTGAATTTCCCTGCAGGAGGGCTGGGGAAAGAAAGGAAAGGAAGAAAGAAAGACTGAAAAGGGAAAGTTCCTTTCTAGGGGTCTACAATGTCATGGCCACCATAGTGCCATGTAAAGCAATATGGAAAACGAACAGCAAAAGCTAATGACTTCACACTAACCCAAACAAACGAAAGGATGAGAATGTTTTTCTGGAGTGAGCACAGCCTTGGGGCACCTCTCTTCCAATTCTTAGAACTCTCCAGGCGAGTGTTTTTCTTGGTGTCAAGCGTAGGCCTTTGTACCTCATTAAAGAAGCATTTACGGTGGGATGGGTGCTCTTTCTCTGGCCCGGGAGCCACATTTAGATCGCAATTGACAGCCCGGCCCAGCCCCCATTCTCTCCAGTTCCCACGTGCCACGAGCATGAAAGAGCATGTGTACTGGAGTGGGAGCGTGGGGATGGGGTGCTGGGAGTTCCGGAAGTCATCCTTCACTCTGAAATCCAGCTTCATGCCACCCCCTCCAGACTGCACATGTGTGGTGGAACATTTGCTGCAAGGTGACTCTAACATGGGTTTCAGCTGACATCCTTTCTGCTGGTTCCAGAAATACAAATTAGCCTGTGTTGGCAGCAGATTAGGGGCTGCTCTTTTAAGCAGTCTTTCATTCTGCAGTTTTATTTTCCATTCCTCTTGCCAAGAGAGTCTCTTTTTCCAGAAGTTTCTCCTCTACTCTCCCTGCCCTCCTCTTTCATTTTTTTTTTTTCCCTTCAAGATCCAACTATGTCTTTCCTGGAGCCTTTTGCTGTTTCTTATCCTCGTATACTCTTACGCTGCCCGTTCCTTTCATCTGTGCACTTTTATCTCTGATTTAGAAATTCTTGGCCAGCAATAAAACTGTTTCTAAAGTAAGTGCAACCCAAGTGGGTACATGACTTGTTTTGTTCAATAAAACTTCACTGACCGTTTAGATTTCCTTGAATCTCTGACATTTGTGATGTAGACTATGAAACCAATTATCATTCATTATCAGATTATTGATTGTCTAGACCCGGCCCATAATGAGCGTTTTATTTCCCCTGAAGTCACAGAAATATCAGTAAGAGGATTTCACCATATCCCACATTCCTCGACCTTTTAAGTTTACTCCCTGCAAGATTATACCATGCGATAATGCCTATATTTAGGGAGCCTTCCTAAGTGTAATACCCCATCACCCATGCGTATGCATGTCTCAGAGAAGCTCAGCGGTGTCAACAGTCATAGATCGGGGAAGAACCAGGGCCAGTTGGCCTATGGACTACCCCATTCCCACCCCCTTCTGCTGATTCTTCCATAATAGCTCATGGTTTATCTTGTTTACAACTTTCGGACGTTGGAAGTCTCTTTATTATCAGAGGCCTTGCCATTTACGCACAGGAAGGATGACTGCGCAGCCCTGGGGTCTGTGGTTAGCCTGCACTATTTGGGTATCTCCAGGGAGGGAGGAAAGGACAGCGGTTTGAGCCCCATGGAAAACCCTGCCTGGTGACCGGGAGCCCGGCATTGGTGGAGACTTTTTGTGGTGTTAGCTCACGACTCTCTCGTTTAAACTTTAAAAAGGAACACACTTTTTTCCCCCTCCAATTTTCTATGAGTTGAAAATATCCGAAAGTCGCCTCACCATAAAGGCATATTGTTTTGGTCTTTTATTAATCAGTGTCTTAAATGGGATGCTCTTCTTTCGCACAGAGTAAGTGTCTTTGGAATGTTAGGGGTAAGTTCCATAACATCCTTTCCCAAGTCTTGCTTTTATTCCACTCTGTTAGAAGTGAATGAGGTTTTTATGGAGAAAGATCTCTAGTAACATTTAACAACATTTTCATGTTTTATTTCTAGTACCACTTGAACCTAATTCAATTATAAAGTAAGTAACAGAGGAGATAGATCTTGGCACCCCTGGCTAGTATGAGAGGTCCCAGATTTATAGTCCACTAGAGGCCTGGTGCAGGGATTCGTGCACCACTGGCATCCTCTGGTGTGGCCAGCGCCCTCTCGCAATCCCGGACACCTTGGGGGATGTCAGAGAGCCGGTTTTCGCCTGATCCCCACAGGCCGGGCAGAGGGACTCCACCAGTGCAAGAATCTGTCCACCAGACCTCTAGTACGCGTATAAGACCTTTGGTTAATCTCTTCCTGCTCTTTCCCTTACCCCATTTTCTTCTGAGATTCATCAGTCTGTTCCATGTTTCCATGCCTGCGCATTGAGTGTCTGCCCCCTGGTGGTCATTGCACATCATAGCTACTGGTCGAACAGTTGAATAGTTGCTTATGTCAGTGGTTGGCAAACTGCGGCTCGCTAGTCATATGAGGATCTTTGGCCCCTTGAGTGTGGCTCTTCCACAAAATACCACGGCCTGGGCGAGTCTTTTTTGAAGAAGTGGCGTTAGAAGAAGTTTAAGTTTAAAAAATTTGCCTCTCAAGAGAAATTTCAATTGTTATACTGTTGCCAACCACTGGCTTAGGTTTTTATATAGATAGAAGATTCTATTTTAAATGCTGGTTAGTTTTCCATATTTGTTTGTGATCAGGGCAAGTCAGTGGCCTACAAATTCAGGGAACTCTTAGAACTGAGGTGCCACTTCCTCTCTCTCTCTGTTGGTTAAGGAGTGACTATTTATTTTGGGAGAGGGGAACCTCAGCTAAGACTGTGACTCCTAGTTATGTCATTAGGGTTCCAGGCCATGAGCATGACTTTTGGGAAAGAGGTGGCTGCAGCCAGCGTTTCTGTGTGGAGTCTGGGATGCAAAGAAGAGGAGGAGGAGGGGGATTCAGATGGACAATTTCAGGATCATTGGTCTGACCTGTGTCAAGGTTTTCTAGTTTCTCTTTCATCTTCCAAAGGGATGGGAGTCTAGCAATATAGACATAATTGTAATGTTGACCAAGCGTCATTTCTAATGTGCTAGAGCAGTGGTTCTCAACCTTTCTAATGCCGTGACCCTTTAATACAGTTGCTTACCTTGTGGTGACCCCCAACCATAAAATTGTTTTCATTGCTACTTCATAACTGTAATCTTGCTACTGTTATGAACTGTAATGTAAATATCTGATAGGCAGGATGTATTTTTGTTGTTACAAATTGAACATAATTAAAGCATAGTGATTAATCACAAAAACTATGTAATTATATATTGTGAAATATTTATTTCTAATTATAAATAGTTGAAATTTTTGTCTTGAATCGTGGTGTAGCATGGGTAACAGTCTTAATATGAGAACAGTAAACTACATTGCTACACTTTGCTACACCGAGGAGCGGTCTGTTGATTCCTAAGACCATGGGAAATAAGTGTTTTCTGATGGTCTTAGGCGACCCCCAAAGAGGTCGCGACCCACAGGTTGAGAACCACTGTGCTAGAGTTTTCATGAGACAACCTTTTATCCCTAAGTGTTCTAATGACATTTTATGTCTAGTGCTTTGACATCACCTAAACACAGGTGACATTATTTGAGCTTCAAAACTGTCAGGAGAGATGATTAAAGCAAGAACAATGATCTATATTTTACAAATAGCAGCTTGAAGCTTCAAAGTCAAGAGGGACCATGTTTTAGAATCTTACCATCTATTTGCAATAATTTGCTGCAGCATTATTGACTTCAGAAGTTTTAAGAAAAAAAATTAATTTTTTAAACTTTTTTTAAAAAGTCTTTAAAAATTCTACTTTTTCAAAATTTCTTCAATCCATTCCCCAATTAGAAAAGGGGGGATTCCCCTTAACCAACTCGTAGTCAAGTTCATTTTGTATAACGAGGGGGGTGGGAAACCTGAAAGAAAAAAAAGAGCAAAATGTTACCCTGTTTCACTGAACTGATTTAAGACATAACAAGGGAAATGGGGAAAAATTGGACTCTCCTGACAGATAGCTTTGTTTGCCAAACTACAGGCAGATCAGGATTTAAGAAGCTTAAACTCCTGGAAAATAAGAGGCGAATTCCAACTGGAAATTTTAAGAAGTGACTTTCCAAAGTAGGGCACTACAGACCAGCGAGATGTTACAAACACAGAAGTTAAAGAGACTGCCCTGAGTCAGACTCTAGGTTCACTCACTAACACAGCTAAAGGCAGTCTGTATGTGTCGGTGACTGTTGTCACTGTCAGTGGTGCAAAAACATTCCATACCCTCAACAGTTTCAAACATTCTCCTCCAGTGGATGACTGCGAAAACCCACTGAGACCCCTGGGGCTACAGTACAAACACAGATATATAAACATGCATGCATTAAATGTCTCCAACAGCGACCAGAATGTTAAATCGATTTTATGAGAAGTTGGTTTTCCAGCCACTGAGTGGCTGTAAATGTTAAGTGTTTTTACAGGTTGTTGCTCTCCCAGCTGCTGAGCTGCCTTAAATGTTATCACACACACATACACACACATACACACACACCCTTGCTTTTCCAGCTGGTAAGCCTCTCTGTACATTTTTATGAAGTTTTTCCTCATTCTTTTACTTGCTAAATCTATTTATATTTTACTCACAAAAGCAAGTGCAAAATTGCCTTGGCATCATCCAATTTTTATTGTTATTGTATTTTTTAAAATGACAAATAAAAATTCCATCCCATGGCAGGCCCTTCCAGAAAGCTGGGGATCCAGTTCTAATGAGTCTAAGATGCACATTGTGAGTTCAGCCCAGAGTGTAGATACCACAGGAGCACTCCCCTTGCGGTGCGCCCAGTGGAAACACTGTTCTTGTGGTATTTCCATTGGAAATATTGCACTTGTGGTGGTATTTTTTTTCAATGGAAAAACTATTACTGGGGCATTATTGAGTGCTGCAGGAAATGCTGGCTGGAGGCTCGTAACAAATGGCCAAGGGAAAGAGATGCTGAACTCGAGAATTACATTAAAGCAGACACAGATGGAAGCAAGGGATTAAAAGAGGGATGATGATGATGATATTTTATTTGAGAATGTGAAGTCCCTGTTACATTATAATGAGGAGAGGGGGAAATATTTTATAATTAGCTGAAGTTTTATAAAAACACAGCAACCCAAGATAGAATTAGGGTTAGGAGTAAGACCTACACTTGATAGAATGAAAACAAAAGAAACGTGAGATCATAAACCGTGTGTGTGTGTGTTTGTGTATGTGTGTGCATGCACTTTATTGTTCGATCCTAAGATCTGTTCACAAGCTCTAGAAGTAAGTGATAGAGGGCAAAAACAACAGGCAAAAGGTAGGCGTTCGAAGAGAAAGACCCAAGGAGCCTGTTCTGAATAATCTCCCCCGTCAAGCTGCAGGCTGGACTTTTGGCCTCACGTAAAGCAGCTTGAAAGAATTACCTGGCTGCCCGGGCTCTGCTGAGCCTGGCCTGGGCTTAGTGCTTCCCTCCATTCCCCAGCCCCGCGCCCCCCGCCCCCAGCGGGTTCCCTGCTTCTGTTGGGCAGGACTCTCACCAGCTCTCACTCAGGCCTGGCTGTCTTTCACATTGGGTTTCCTGCATGATCCCCTCCTTCCTGGGATGGCCTTCACGGGGCTACATTTCTCCCGGCTTCAAGCCAAGCTCCACGTCCAGCTCATCAAACAAAGCCTTCTGCCTCTACTGGCCGCCCCCGGATAAACCCCTTTTCAGGCTAACTTGGAGGGATGTCTCGACCTGTCAGCCTTCCGTGTGTTGTCATGTGCTGTGCCTTAGCCACACGGAGGGCAGGCACCTCGCTTTTCCTTGTTTTGGGTCCCACAGCACCTGACAGGGCTCTGGGCACTGAGTAGGCGCTTAGGGTTAACTGCTTAAATGAGGTAAAGCAAGGTATCTCCGTTTCTCTGGATCTCATTGAATGGTTATTTTAGCTCTGATAGTCCTGGCGGCACCTAATACAATAACAGCTTATTTCTTGTTCACACCCCATTTCTACATAGGCATTCAGGTGAAGTGGCTCTTCACTAATTCATGGCTCAGGGACCCAGGTGTCTTCTACCTTATAAACCAGTGGCTTTCAACACATGGCTTTCATGGTTGCCTTGGGGGTGGTCTCTGTTCCCACCAGCTGGAAGGGGCAAAGGGAGCAGAGGACTGTGTATGCCAGGTGTCTATAGAATTGACCTGAAGAGTGGCATTCGTGTCTTTATTTTATTGGTCAAAATTCTGTCACATCATTTGTGGGCTGTATTATGACCCCTAATATGTTGAAATCTTAACCTTAACTATTAAAAGTACTCAGGCCCGGCCGTTGTAGCTCAGTGGTTGAATATTGATCTATGAACCAGGAGGTTGAGGTTTGATTCTTGGTCAGGGCACATGCCTGGGTTGTGGGCTCAGTCTCCAATGGGGGGCATGCAGGAGGCAGCCAGTTGATGATTCTCTCTCATCATTGATGGTTCTATCTATCCCTCTCTTTTTCTCTCTGAAATCAATTATAAACTATTTCTTAAAAGTCATAAAAGCTACATCTGAACAAAACTGTGGAGGTAAGGAAGAGAGGATGGAGTCTAGGTTAACGGATTTTTCAGTGAAGGAATTTGAACTGTACTACAGAGACAGTTGTCTGAGAGAAGGGTCAAAGAAAGAGGAGGATGCTAAACTCTTATTTCAAGCCAGTTCAGAATAGGCAAAACCATGGAGACAGGAAGCTGGTTAGTGTTGCCAGGAGCTGGGGTGAGGGGCAAAAGGGGGATTACTGCTACTGTGTACGGGGCTTCCTTTTTGGTGATGAGCCGTTGGGGAATTAGATGGTGATGGCTTCACAACTTGGTGAATATACTAAAAGTCACTGAATTGTACATTTTTGAAATCATGATATGCAAATTAACTAAAGAATAATTTTTAGAAAGTTATATAATTTCACTATTTTTTGATCGTTCTAACTTAAACATTTTGCTATGTGTGTCGATATTATTTGTTCAGTTGTCCTCCTTGCTTTGGCACTGTATTTGATTCAGTATCTGGACCATGTTCTACATTTTATGTTCTTTTCAAATGAGCAGTTGTGCTTTTTATCATGGCCCTGACAGTGGCCTGGCTCTAGCACAGCACTTCAGCTCTTGCTCACTTAGGATGGATAACAGGATCCCCATCCTAGAAGGTAAAACACTGCCACTGAAACTTTTCTTTATCTAGCTCCAGGCCTGACAGGGCAGGGGAACTAATTAGGCATCAAAAATGAGTTGTAAGCTTCTAAGGCTTAATATAGGACACGGGGCAATTAGAGTGGAAAAGAAAGGAGGAAGATGAGAGACGATTTTGTGTAAGAATGGATGGGACATGGTTCCAGATTACATCTGGGATGAAGTCAGAGAAGCAAACGCTAAGTCACTTTTGGAGTACCAACTGGCCCACCTTCTTGTTTTTTTTCATTCCTTGGACTTTCTACTGCAAGGTTACATGTTTTGATAAAGTACTTTGCATGGTCCCTGGCATAAAGTAAGCATTTGATCAATTAGAATGACTTTTGCTAGGATTTTGTGTTTGTGCTTTGTTTTTACTACTTCCCAGGAAACTCTTGTTTCCAAGCCAGTTCATTAGTCATTATCATTACCATCTATCAGAGGTAGAGGTTAAGATCCTCATTTTATAAAGGAGAACGCTGTAAGATGAGCAATATTCAGTAAATCGCACGAGGTCACACAGTAAATAAGTAACTGTGTTCTTGGCCTGCATCTTGGACACGAGCCTGGGCAAAGACAGAGACAGTCCTGCCAGCTTTAGACAGAAGCTGGGAGCTCATGGAGGACCGTGGATCCTGGGGGAGCAGGTGGAGAGAAGTGAGAGGGAGAATGGAGATAGCAAGAGTGTCAGGAAAAGCAAGGTCAATTGAGGCAACCTCTGCAGGAAGACAGATAAGGACAAGAGCAAGGCTCAGCTTTGGGGATTTGAGTTGGCAAGACTGAGGCTGCCCACCAACCAGCCCAGCAAGATGCAGGGCAGGGCGCCTTCCCCAGATGCCAATGCCTTGCGACTTGGATGGGGAAAGCCAAGAAGCTCTGGGAACCCAAGAAAGAATGGCGCCAAGTAGGGCAAATCTCACAGCAAACGTATTTACGGAAATACGTTTGTCACTTGTCTCCGTGATGAACTGAGTGACAGCTTCATCATGAGCCGTGAAGAGGCATAGAGGCTCTTTGGAATGAAGCTCATTTGTAAGGTGAAGGCTCCTTACCCAGGAGCAGTTACTCATACGGAAGGATAGTCTGCAGGCCTTGGTGGATTCCCTAACTGGAAGGATAGCTGCAGGCAGTGGTGGATTC
>JAAGEH010000427.1:740730-842736 GCA_011751065.1 Lasiurus cinereus
CTGCTTCATATATTGCAGCCATTTATCAGATATTTGATTGATTGATGGATTGATTGCATCAGACCCAGAAATGACTTCCCCCCAAATGGGAGCTATGTGGCCAGGGTGGGTTCCCTCGGAAGCGGGCATAAGATGGAAATGAGGGGTCAGGTGCTCGGTCCATTTCTGAAAATGAGGAAAAGGGCAATGGCGGATCTGGAGGCTCCGGAGGCGGACATCAGGGACAGGGCATCTGTGGGCAGTGTGTGTGGAAGCAGCAGAGAGCACACCTGCTCCTGCACAAGCACCCGTGGCCAAGCAGAGCTGCACAGCTGCGCGGCACTCAGCCCTGGCGGCAGCTCCCGCCCCGCCCAAGTCAAGTTCACCCGCTTCCCTGGCAGCCGGAGCCGGCAGGAACCCTGCCGGGAGCGGTGGAGAAAAGTGAGTTTGACATGCTTGGAAATATTTAGACCTGGGATGGAAGCTGCAAGGAAAATATTTACTCTGTTTGTTTTAAGACCACAGAGGTCTGGATCCAGGGAATCTTCGGAGAAGCACAAAGGGCTCCTGCCAAGGCACCAGTTTAACGGTCTGGTCAGGGACAAAAGGGCACCCCATATAACTAGTCTGAGTCGAAATAGAACGGGCCAGACAGGCATTAGTAGGTCTGTCCCAACTGTCTGCGGAACGCTTTCCTGTAACCCTGGAATTGGGGGTTTGGGCTTTCAGTTTGCATGGAATCAAAATGCTTTCTTTTGATAGAAAGCCAGCCAGCTAGGAAGCAGGTCATATGTAGCTGAAGGGGTAGCCATCACTCTGGACCATTCGGAGTGGCCAGTTCTTTGCAGGACAAAGGCTATCTCTGCCCGTGGCCCTCAGTGAAAACCCCCAGTCTGATGCCCAGGTTCAGGTTCACTGCAGAGTGCTTGGTCGGGGAGTTTTAGGCAGGAATTCTGACAGCAGAGAAGCCTTGGCAAATGTGATTCCCACAGTTGCATCTTTTGAGTCTTTGTCTCAGGACAAGCCCCAACCTGGGGCCTGCTGGGACCCACCATGACTTCCCTCTAATCTCTGTCACCTTGGCCTACAGCAGGATGGGAAAGCATTACTGTAAAGGGGTGGCTTCAGAAAAACCCACCAATTATGTGTACAGTATAGGGGTGGGCAAAAAAAGTAGGTTTTCAGTTGTTCCTATGAAAAGTAATACAATAATTAACAAATAATAATCCTATGTAATAAAGAGGGAATGTGCTAATTGACCCTCATGCTGTTGCAAAGATGGTGGTGCCCACAACCAATAAGGAGGGAACATGCTAATTGATTGCCCTGCCCTCAAAGATGGCAGCGCCCACAGCCATAAGATGGTGGTGCCCAGTCCCCTCAGCCCCGCTGGGGCAGCAGGCTCCTTGCACCTGCCTCCAGAGTTCCCCAGGCCCCCAAATCCCCTGCTGCCCAGGACTGGCCCGAAGTGCAGGCAAGCCTCAAATGGTGCTGCCCAGCCACCCAGGGCTGCCTGAGGCTTAGGTAACCAGGGCTGGCCGAGGCTTGTGCTGCCAGCAGTGACAGTAGCAAAGGTGAGATGGGGCGTCACCTTCCCCTGATTGCTGGGTTGCTTCCCACCTCTGAGGGCTCCCGGACTATGAGAGAGGGCAGGCCCGGCTGAGGGACACCCCTCCAGTGCATGAATTTTCATGCACCAGGCTTCTAGTGCAAGAATAAACTCTATTTTGTATATTCACAACTGTAAACCTACTTCCACTGCATATACTCCTATGTGCATACCCGGGAGAGAAACGTACAAAACATTAGACTGGTATCAGACGTTCGCTACAAGAGGTTAACTGGGACACTAAACTGCTTTCAGATAGCGTACCAGGCAGAAAAATATGTTAACTGTCATCAAGTCTCAGAAAAGCAGATTTCATGGTCTCTTGAAGTTTCCTGTTTTGCTATCAAATTGCTCCCCCCACTTTGCCAAATGATCTTTAAATGGAACCCTCTTTGCCAAGCCAATTTCTCCTGCATAACCAACATTGAGAATGAACAGCCACTTCTCAGTCATTGGTCACAGCTGTTCTTAAATTCGCCTTCAAACAGCCATAAAACAATTCCTGTTCAGAACTCTAACAGTCAACTGATCAGACACACAGCTGCTCTCTCCACCGATGGAGACGTTATGGTCCAGGCCCTTTGCGAACCCCAACTATTTCTCCCTCCTTCCTGACTATTGCCACCATATGTGTAATCCCAACTAAGTCCACTGTCTACTGGTGCAACTTTAAACATTGAAGGCCCTCTAGTCAATTTCTCCCTGAGTCAAAAGGAAAGTTGTCCCACTTCTGACCATTTAACAATTAAGTGAGGAAATCAGTTAAAGTCCCAACTGGTTATTCTGACATAACCCACTATTTTCACATTTCTTCTCAGTTATACATGAGTCATAGGAACAACTACAATGGGAAAAATTCAAGCATGCAAAAATTTATATTTACTAATGATTTAATTTTTATAACAACCATTAGAGAGAGATAGACTCATTTGGTTTAGAGCATCTTAGAACAATAAGGAATATGAAAGATTAATTAACCTAACTTTTTTTTTTTCATCTTGAAGAGATAAAAACCAAGCTTGAGTGGTCAAATTACTTTTTCAAGCCAGATAGTCAGTCTCCCATGTAGCTTAAATATCCTAGAGCCCAGTTCCTTATTTTAACACATGGTCATCTGAAATCTGGAGGTGGTCAAAGTGTAATAGATCTGAACTAATTCATTTACACAAGCATATCATTGAGCACAGTAGTCCCTGTATTCTCAGATTTGCTTTCCACAGTTTCAATTACCCGTAGCCAACAGCAGCCTGAAAATATTAAATGAAAAATTCCGAAAGGAACCAATCCTAGCTTTTACATTGTACACCGTTCTGAGTAGTGGGATGAAACCTTGTGCCATCCTGATCCTACCTCCCTGGGATGAGAATCATCCCTTTGTCCAGCATACCCACTCTGTATACATCACCCCCAGCAGTCTCTTAATAGCCACCTTAGGTATCAGGTTGACTATCACAGTGTCACAGTGTTTGTGCTCAAATAACCCTTATTTGCTTTAATACCACATTCATATAAATGTTATCACAGTATGTTGTTATAATTTCTATTATTTTTGTTTTATGATGGTTGTTGTTAATCTCTTACTATGCCCAATTAGGAATTAAACTTTATTATAGGTATGTATGTGTAGGAAAAAAGCAGTATTTATAGGGTTCAGGATTATCCACTGAGGTTCTTGAAACATATGCCCCACAGATAAGTTGGGGGACACTGTATCCACCATGTCTTGGACATTGTACATCAATAGGATAAATTATTGTCCTCCAAAAGCTCTCAGCATTCCAAGGAAGACAAATCTGGACACGTGATCCATGGACACATGACTAAAATACAATTTTTTGTTTCTATAATAGAACTATCACTGTGCTACAGGAGCACAGAAATATTACGTCCTGCAGTTATAGAGAAGTAAACAGGGGTAGTGAGGGGGAAGGTCAGCAGTGATGAAGGATGTCCTATTTTTGCTTTGCAATCAAACTGACTTTGTCACTAAATAAGAAAAACTTTATGAGTAGGGGTTATTAAAATGCTGAACATGTTGCATTGAAGAAGCAAAACACCAAAGGTGTTAAAAAAAAGGATGGGGGGGGAGCACTGGTTTTCTCAGGTCAACATTTTTGCAAAAAAAATCTTGAAATTTTAAAATCTAGAATAATGTTCAAACCAAGAGAACCAGGAAAGCCATCTCCCCTCCTCCTTTTGGTGGTTGCCATTGTTGACGTTGAAGAGGAACTGGAATGAATAAGTTAATGGTCAGAAGTTTGTTTTTGAGATGCCTGCACTATGGCACTTGGGCAACCTCCCATGATGCGAGGTCCCTGTTGGGTCTGACGAAGGCAGACACTCATTAAGCCTCTCACCACCAGCGATTGGAAGCCATCCACTTCATGCGAGGGGACAACCACAAGTATTTCTTTCCGTACATCAGCACCAGAAGCTAGGAGCATGGAATGCACACAGTATGCTTTGAACCTCATAATTGTTCCTTGTAATAATAAATTTTTACATTTGAACCTGTGAGTTATCAAGGAAAAAGAAACACAAAGCCACTTTGGTTAAAGGATAGACTTAAAATAACAGGAATTATGGAGATGGAAAAATACCACTTTTCTCTTTTGGCCCGAGGATTTATGTTTGGGGAAAAAATGATTCAGAGGTGATGGCCTTTCTTGGACATTAACAAACTGTAAGCAGTTTGCATCCCTGACAGTGGATGGTGTGTATAAATTTGAACAGGGAGGGGCAGTGAGGGGAAATCAGTGAGCGCTAAGCTCAGGCAGCTTGCTGGTTACAAAGGGAAGGACCTGGGTTTCTTTTGTGAGGAAGAGTTATGATCAAAATCTCTTCAGCTCTACCAGTGGATGAGAACAATGGTGCTTTAAAAACTATGTAAAAACGTGTATTGCTTAAAGTGCTATATCCATACAAACAACAGGGTTTCCCTGGCCAATTTCTTACACTCAACTCGTACTATCAGCAAGGAACCTTAAATAAATAAAATCCAGATGGGAGAGATAGTCAAACCTGTTTTAAACAATAGAAATTCCATGACAAAGAATGAAGAAAAAGATTACATTTTCCCACCCCCCCAAAGTTTCTGAAGGAGCAAAAATTTTTAAAAAGCTGATAGTTGGAGTTTAGATATGGTTAAAATTTATCATATGTAAAAAAATACTTTATATTGAAAGGCAAACTGTATATTACAGTAGGCAGTTATTGCGTCAAATAGAAAAAATGGGTTTATCTCTATTTTTTAAATTCCTTTTTTTGTTTGTTTTCTTTTTCCTTTGCCTCGTGCAATTTATTAGAAAACTAGTGGCCCAGTGCACTAATTCTTGTACATTGAAAGGAAATTAATTAGAAGAAATATTTTAATATTGCTGTTTTCCCTTTCTGTATAATAGAAGTGTCAACCAAATTCACAATTGACAATGACAGATTGAAACACAAGTGTGTGATTGGAGCCAGCAAGAGCTCTATGGGTATCATGCATGCACGAGTCAACTTAGCCTTTCATATATATATATATATATATGTATATAATAAACTTGCTTAATTAGACCTGCTTTCTGATTTAGCTAAACCAGTGGTCGGTGAACTGCGGCTCTCGAGCTATGGTTTGCCACTCTGTTGACTGAGTTTCCGACCACTAACCTATACTCTCAATTCCAATAATTACAGGCTATTGTTGTTCCTTGTGATTAAACCCCTGTCCCAATGGTCGGTGCACATCACAGCTACCAGTGTGATGGACACTTAACGTATTAGCCTTTTACATATATATAGATAATTAACTAATAGACATACTTGCCAATGGTATAGCTAATGAGTGAATAAATATAAACAATCCTATCTAATAAAATATATTATGCAAATTAACCATCACTCCATCACACCCACAAGCAAATCAGGAGTGAGTATGCAAATTAACCCAACCAAGATGACTGCAGCCATAGAGCAGGAAGGAGGCTTGGGTTTCCACAGTGATGGAGGAAGCCAAGCTTTCCTCACATCCTGTCTGGCCAAGCCCTCTACTCCAGGCTACACAGTTTCAATTATAGAAAATAAATAAATCCCAATAAAAATGGTGGCAGCCACGGAGCTGGAGAGAGCAGGAGGCTAGTATTGCCCACGGCAATGGAAGAAGCCAAGCTTCTGCAGCCCTGGTCTGCTTTGGCCTCCACTTTAGGCTACAGAGTTTCAATTATAGAAGATAAATAAATTGCAAAAGAAATGGCTGCCACCATGGAGTGAATAGAAGGCTTGGCTCTGCTCCAGGCTACAAAGTTTCAATTGTAGAAGATAAATAAATCTCAGATACCAGGGCCTCCACTTGGGTCACTGGGGGGCATGGCCAGCCTGCAAACCACCACAGGCCCCTCGCTCAGGCCGCTCCATGCCCCAAGGGAACTCCTACTCTGATCTAGGACACTCTTCATGGCAAACCAGCTGGCCCCCACCCATGTACCAGGCCTCTATCCTATCTAATAAAACAGTAGTATGCAAATTGACCATCATGCCAACACACAAGATGGCTGCCCACATGTGGTCAAAGATCCTGCTCCCATGTGGACACAAGATGTTCACCACAAGAAGGCATTTGGGAGGGACCAGGCCTGCAAGGGAGGGCAGTTGTGGCAATCAGGCCTGCAGGGGAGGGCAGTTGGGGACAATCAAGCCTGAAGGGGAGGGCAGTTGGGGGTGACATAGCCTGAAGGGAAGGGCAGTTGGGGGGGACCCAGGATTGCAGGGGAGAACAGTTGGGGGGAAGTCAGGAAGGCAGGTAGGTGAACAGTTGGGAGCTAGCAGTCCTGGATTGTGAGGGGATGTCTGACTGCCTGTTTAGGCCTGATCCCACTGGGATCAGACATTCCTCTGGGCAGCCAGATATCCCTCGAGGGGTCTCAAATTGGAGAGGGTACAGGCTGGCCTGAGGGACATCCCCCCCTCATACACAAATTTCGTGCACTGAGCCTCTAGTAGATATATAAATGAAAAATGGTCAATTATGCCAATAAAATTATATTGAGGTGACATTTCACCTATTAAATAATAATAAGTATCAAAGTAGAATTTATTAAGCTAGCAAGTATGTCAGGATCTGGTTTTCCTTCATTGCTAATGATATTGTAAATTGGTAAAAAAAATGTTTTGAAATGTGATTTGAAATTTTATGCACTTGTTGATTGAATGAGCTAGGTTCAGAGGTGTGAAATTGTGAAATAATTGTATTTTTTTCATAATAGCCTATTAAGTTTTGTTTTGAATTTTTCTTTCTGGCCTTTGGACAAAAACTTAAAATAAACTCTTTCTCAGGTGTACAGAAGTCCAGTTTAAGATTAAGAAATAAGATAGATAGATAGATAGATAGATAGTTAAATAAATAAATAAGTAAATAAATCCTTCATTACATAATTCTATTTATAGCTTTTCCCCTGGACTCCGGACTTTAAAACCTACATAGTAGGGAAGTGTATATTCGTTATTTTTCCACTTAGTTCTTCCATTTTTCCTTCCTTACACACTTTTGTTTTTGACCTCTCCTTGATGATATAGGGTCCGGGATGAGAAATTGGGGCTTAAGTTGCTTATTGATTGGTACAGTTGTAATCTGGGGTCAGTGCCCTGAGGTGGGGGCAGATCCCTAACTGCCGGTCCTTCTACTTTGGGGTGTTTTATGGGTTCTTCAAAGAACCCATGACAACTACCCAGGATACCATTTCCTGGCTTACCAATGGCTCGGCTGGCTGACTGTGTGTGACATCTGTCTGAAAGCCTGTCTGGTGGTTCGTCCCTCAGCCTCTTACTTGGTTGGCTCTCAGCCCTTGCAGGCAAACCACATGATGGCTCAAGCCTCCCTGCCCTCTGCAGTGTCCCTCTGGCTCCCTTTCTTTCTGTGTCAGCCATTTGGATTCCTTCCAGCAAACCTTTTGCCTTTAAATTTCTAAGGTGAGAGCCAGCCTCTTTGTTTTCCAAATTCCTGGCATGCCAAGATCTATGTTACTCACTTGGCCTCCAGTTGGCTAAGAAAGCACAGAGGAGGGGAAGAGAAAGGCAGGACTTACTGGCAATTATCCTCAAAATTTACTTACCAATCTTCCCAGTGTATTCTGAACTTGTGTTATGTAATAGAAAGTAGGTGATAGGCTGAGAGCAGCTGAGCATGGTTTTTGGCAACCTTTCTTGCAGGTCACGTGATTACTGAGCAGGGATCTCTCTCACTAGAAGGTAGGAGTATTGAGTATTCATCATCTAACTTCTCAGCTTTGGAGTCCCAGCCAAAATGGAAAGGATGTATAAAATAATTTCCAAATCTTCCCCACTATAGGAAAAATAAAGCCCCTAAATTTTGTAAAAGTTATATGAATTAACTTAATCATTATAGTATCAATTATACTATAAAACTCCAAAATGATAATTAAAAAATGCTAATAATTTGGAAGTGATCCAAAGTCCTGTGATAGAAGAATGGTTAAGGAAGTTAAGGCATTTCCATATTAAGGGAAACCATGCTGCTAAAATCATGGTAACAGACTGTGTGCTCATGTGGGAAAATATAATTCAACATTAAGTGAGGAAAGCAGGACACAAAATTATGTTCACACTAATTTGCAACTGTGTACGATGCTTACTCGGAGGTTTGGGCTAGGAAGTCAACTCATTTTCCAATCATGCCTCTGTGACTTGGTGGTTTGGTAAAAGGACTTTGGCTTGGACTCTTTGGCTAGACCAGTGGTCGGCAAACAGCAGCTCTCAAGCCACATGCAGCTCTTTGGCCCCTTGAGTGTGGCTCTTCCACAAAATACCATGGCCTGAGTCTATTTTGAAGAAGTGGTGTTAGAAGTTTAAGTTTAAAAAATTGGCCTCTCAAAAGATATTTCAATTGTTGTACTGTTGATATTTGGCTCTGTTGGCTAATGAGTTTGCAGACCACTGGGATAGACCATTCCTTTTGAATACAAGCTTCACCACTCATTAGTTGAAGTACCTTCTGCAAGTTACTTCACCTTTTATGCCTCAGTGTCCTCGTTGGTCCCTGCCATAGAGTTGATATAAGTTTTAAATAACTTGCATATAAGTAGGTAGGTAGAAAGATAGGTGGATGTTCTTGCAGGGGAGTGCCCCGAACATTATTTGAAGCTGGATAAAGAGGGATTCTTGTTACGTAGTGACAGAAAACTAATAACACTGCCACATGCAGTTATGTGAAATGTCGAAAGTGTGTGTCATAAACTGGATGATCTAGCTAAGACTATTTCTAACCAGTGTTAAAAGTGCCACCTGATTTCTCTTTGCTGTTTCTAGATTGATACAAGAAGAGAGAGATAAGCTAAAGAAAAGGATATTAATTAAAATATATATACATAGCCGAAACCGGTTTGGCTCAGTGGATAGAGTGTCGGCTTGCAGACTGAAGGGTCCCAGGTTCGATTATGGTCAAGGGCATGTATCCTGGTTGTGGGCACATCCCCAGTAGGGGGCGTGCAGGAGGCGGCTGATCGATGTCTTCTTTCATTGATGTTTCTAACTCTCTATCCTTCTTCTTTCCTCTCTGTAAAAAATCAATAAAATATATTAAAAAAATAAAAAAATAAATTAAAATATATATACATAAATATATACATATCCATATATAATATATATATCCTATCTAATAAAAGAGTGATACATAAATTGACCATACATTCACTACACCCAAAAGCCACACCCATCAGCCAACCAGGAGCAAGTATGCAAATTAACCCAACCAAGATGGCTACAGCCATGGAAAGAGCAGGAGGCTTGAGTTTTCCTGGCAATGGAGGAAGCCAAGTTTTCCACCTGCCCTGGTGGGCCCAGGCCTTGGCTCAAGGCTACAAAGTTTCAATTATAGAAGATAAATAAATCCCAACAAAAATGGTTGTGGCCACAGAGCAAGCTGGAGGTTTGGCTCCACTCAAGGCTTCAAAGTTTCAATATAGAAGATAAATAAATCCCAGATATCAGAGCCTCATTTTGGGTTACTGGGGGCATGGCAAACCACAACAGGCCCCTCACCCAGGCTGCCTTATGCCCCAAAGGAACCCCCACCCTGATCTGGTACACCTTTCAGGGCAAACCAGCTGGTCCCCATCCAGGACCAGGCCTGCAAGGGAGGCAGTTGTGGGCGATCAGACCAGCAGGGGAGGGCAATTAAGGGTGATCAGGCCTGAAGAGGAGGAAAGTTGGGGATGACTTGTCTGCAGGGAAGGGCAATTGTGGGGGACCCAGGCCTGCAGGAGAGAGCAGCTGGCGCGGACTAAGCCTGCAGGGGAGGGCAGTTAGAGGTGACCAGACCTGCAGGGGAGGGCAGTTAGGGGTGATCATGCCTGCAGGGAAAAGCATTTAGGGGCAAACAGGCTGGCAGGGGAGCAGTTAGTCATCAATCAGGCTGGGAGGGAAGTGGTTAGGGGATGATCAGGCTGGCAAGCAGAAGTGATTAGGGGAAATCAGGAAGGCAGGCAGGCAAGCAGTAGGGAGCCAGCAGTCCTGGATTGTGAGAGGGATGTCCAACTGCCCATTTAGGCCTAATCCTATGGGCAGTTGGACATCCCTCAAGGGATTCCAGGTTGGAGAGGATGAAGGCTGGGCTAAGGGACACACCCTCCATGCACGAATTTTGTGCAACGGGCATCTAGTGTGTGTGTGTGTGTGTGTGTGTGTGTGTGTATTTTGGAATATTCCCAGGGTTTAACACATAGGAGGAAGTGACTACCTAAATAAATCACTGAATCTTTGACCAAAAATTGGTAATGAAATTCTTCTGTGTGATACTAGAATGGCAAATACATGTTATACATTTGTCAAAACCAGTAAAATGTACAACGCTGAGAGTAAACACTAATATAAACTATGGATTTGGGGTGATAATGGTTTATCAATGTAGGTTCATTGACTGTAATAAATGTACCTCTCTGGTGGGGAATATTGATTTGAGGGAGGCTATGCTTGATTGGGGGAGGGCAGGGAGTAAATAGAAACTTTCTGTACTTTATTCTCAATTTTGCTGAGAATCTAGAACTTCTCTAATTGTTTTTAACTAAAATAGTCACATTGAAGTTAGTACATATTGAGCATTCAGTTTTGACTATTATCATGGTGGCCTATGTTCCTGACAAAATTTCGATGACTCATGGAAGTCTAGTTGGAAAACATTATTAATCAGAGGGACTGAAATAAGAGGGTAAAGATGGTGACAGAAACAGAGCTATATCCCCTGAATTTCATGCAGAATTTTTTTAGATTCTATGCTCTTGAGTGGATGTGGGCACTAGGTATACATGTGTTAGTCCCTAGAACCTTTATTATTAACTTACAGTAGCACAGTGCCATTTCAGTAGCTCCCAGGAACTGGACTCATTTAGCCCCTTCATGTTTCAAAAAAAAAAAATGTGGGCTTAGGGATGTACTCATGGTAACTTTGTCATTTAGTGCTTTTGAAGAGAAAGGAGGATCAGACCTTTAGGAGATTTGACCACATTTTAATTCCTTCACACTCTGAGATGACCAGATTTCTACTTGTGTTCCCAACTGAGATGTGGGAAAACCTTGGGCTTTCATGAACAACAGGACAAAGTAGAGATTGGAGAAGCAGCACACAGTATGTGTAGTAAAGAGAAGGCTAGTGTTTCATTTTACTCTAAGCATGTACACAAGTAAGAGGATTAGAATCCTTTGGCTGTGTCTTAAATGGCTGTGTTAGGTGGCTTAAATTTCCCGGGGAGTCAAAGAACAGCCTGTAAATTTGTCCCAATGGAAATGAGTTGAAATGAATCAGAGAAAGAGGTATAACATCTGGGATGACTCTCCTGAACCCCACAGGTATCTTTCTCTCTATGAACCCCCAGGAGTAGCCTCACCCTAGGCAATTAAAGCTGAACTGGAGCAGAAACCGGTTTGGCTCAGTGGAGAGAGCGTCGGCCTGCAGACGGAAAGGTCCCAGGTTCGATTCCGGTCAAGGGCATGTATCCTGGTTGCGGGCACATCCCCTGTAGGGGGGGCTTGCAGGAGGCGGCTGATCAATGTCTCTCTCTCATCGATGTTTCTAACTCTCTATCCCTCTCCCTTCCTCTCTGTAAAAGATCAATAAAATATATTAAAAAAAAAAAGCTGAACTGGAAACTGGACTGGAACTGTGATGATCCCAGGGTTATGAAGGAGAGGGTCCTCTGGCTTCCTGATAGCCTGTTCATGTGACAACGATAACATCAATTGCATGTACGGGTGGAGGACAGTGAAGGACAATTGGCAAGATAGAAAAATTGCATTATGTATTTGGAATTACATTCCTTATTGCTTGCTTATTCCCACCATTTTTAACTTACAACAGGGAACCTAAGAGGAGCATTCTTTCTTCTTATAAAGCAAATGCCTTTAATTCTCTGAAGAAGGGAAATAATTTATATCTTGGATATTTGTGCTTGTCAAGGTAAAGGATCTAGATATAATAAAAAATAGCTAAATCTTTCTATTTTAAATATTAAAATAATATTTTCTAAAAATATAGTAGTCTTTCTTATTGAAATTTAGCCTGACGTTGGTCAAGATGATCATAAAAAACTAGAGACACTGCGCAGCCACTGTGATCATTCATTCTGGTGGACCATCTACTTGCACGAACTCAGTTGTAAGGTCATGAAATATTCCAGGGTTGATGGAGTAAAGCTTGTGTCTTTGAAATTTAAGAGTATGTTTTATTCCCTCTGGTAGTCTTTCTGAAATTCTGTGAGTAGAACTTACCTAGCTTGATTCTTCATTACTTGGAAGTCCTTAATAGTTTTTCTTGGAAGTGACCAGATGGAAAACATTAAAAGTGTTTTAGAACAGCTATTAGCGCTGGGGTAGATTTTTTTTTAGAAGCCTTTTATTTTCATTTAGACTTAGATTAAGAAACATTTAGGGGATTAATATTAGCTTATCCGAAATGATAGAATTGGTTTTTATTGGAATTTTAAGCTGTGGCTACATGCATTGATGAGCTTCACTCTGTTTTTAATAATTATCTTTGCATATCTTGAACTTTCAGAAAAAAAATGAAAATGTTTACTACAGTTTTGCTCTAAATACATAACTAATTGTTTTTTTTAAAATGTGAACCTGAAGAAGTGATGACATTGTCTTCAGAATTTTTTCACAGAGGACACTGAGTCCCATTCTTACTGCCCTTAATGGACGTTCCTTCGTAAAGGGCAATTACAAATAGCGCCCTGGGGAGCTCTCAAAGAAAGACCAGCTTCCATTACTAGACTTCTGGGAGAAGATAACTTCTACAGGAAAATAACAAGCAAACCCAAAGAAATGCCTTTTTTTTCTTCATGTTTTGTAATCACATGCTGTGCGATGCCATTTACAAATAGATGATGTTGAGGTGTTGAAATCCTCAAGATTTCCACAAATGGGGAACCATTTTGTGAGATGTTCATACATGCTGTGGATGGAGCAGAGGAAGAGTGGGCTTCTAGAACCCAAGGAGACAGCCAAATAGTTGGATGATCTGTGAACACAAGTTAGCGCCTCTCCCAGAACAGTGCAACCAGGTGTTGTGTCTCTTCGGTAGTTTTACAAGGCCGAGGTGGTGGTGTAGAAAGAAAAGACTTTGGAATAAGGCAGTCCTGGGTACAGCTTTTTTATTAGCAGCTTCCTCTTCAACAGAGTTCTGAATGTCTCCAAACATCTGTTTTCTTCATTTCTGAAAGAAGGACAGACATTAAAAGGAAGCCGGGAAGCCAAGTATCTGGTGGGGCTCACCTAGGTTAACGCTCTTCCGCCTGACATTGGTGCCTGCCTGGGCCAGCCTGGTCTTTGTTCATGTAATTCACCACAAGGTGTTCGTCTTGTGGGTCTCGGTTCTCTCCACCTACTCACAAACACAGTAAATAAACACACAATGTTCTCCTCCAAGAGTATAAACGAGTTAGGAAGGTACATTGTAACCTGTGTGACAGTAGCTGTGGACTAGCCCTGAATCTTGAAAGGGCCTGGTTTGGTGCCATGTTTTGAAATCGGAATGAAAAGAAAATTATTGTGAAACTCTTTACACAAATTGTAAAGGGTGGTATGGTCTGTACTCGTCACTTATAAGAAAAAACAAGGAACACAGTTTCCTTTTTAATACAAAGGTACAGGGAAATGCAAAGATAAAACAAAGGTTAAAGTGTGACAATGCCAAGGAAGTAGTTTGTTTACCATATTTGCTTACTTTATGTCTTTAACAATAACTTTTTAAATGTTTTGTAAATGAAAACAGAGAAGCCATGATACCAGATCCCATAGTTTTGGATATCCGAATTTCTCCAAGTTCCAGTCCCTTACCACAGTAAAATGTCTTATCTTGTATTTACAATTGGATTCTTACCCCAATACTGCTACTGTGGTTATAGTGGCTGATATTGGAACATTCATATCATTCCTATTGGTTCAGAGCCAAACAAATAAAGAATTGAGTGCAATCCTTATGATCAAGTAAATTCACATGTACCATATACGTTTAGAGCAAAGAAGTATAGGTGGAATCAGGGGAACCAATTGTCATAAAGAATCAACCCAGCCGGAGGATCATCTGTTTGCAAAGCATCCAATATAGGGATAGTAGGTCCAGGATGGACTTGTTAAACATCCTCAGAAATTTAGTGGCAAGTAGCTCTGGTTTTCAGCTTTTTGCATGCTAATGTATAGGGTTTAGTATGTTTTTTAATTATCAAATTCAATTTTGGAAAAGCAAATCAAATTGGACGAGTTCCTGGAACTATTCTTTATGGAGCTTCAGTGTTCAGGTGTCTTGGATATGGTGAGGATAACGTTGACTTTCAGAGCTGGAGATTAGTTCTTCTGGCCTGATCTTGCAATTGGACACTAACAACTGGAAGCAGTGAAGTTACAAAGGATATAGGTGATCTGTTCCAAGCTTTCAAGAGCATCTGGTGGTTTTTAGTTTTTCTTCCCTCATATTTCTCTACTGATATGTTTTCTTTCAATGCAGAAACACCTTAGCATATAGACTGATGACAGTATGAAAGCTGTTTGGAACTGTAAATAATAATTTTATATGCTGCTTCCCATGCCTTGTACATATATGGAATAAAACTGAGGGGAGACAAAAACATTGTCTATTTTATTGCAACTTAGTTTACATCTTTTCAACACGGCAACTTTAGTAAAACTTGAAAAGATATCCAAAAGACTCATACTAGTAAAATGCCCTTAAATATCAATTTGAAAATGAACTTGTTTGTAGCCTTCCAGTTGTGCCAGTCAGGGGAAATTTCCTGAAATGTTTGCCCATTTTTCTCAGACCCAGGGTATTAATGTCCTAGTTACTGACATCCTCTGGAAATTATTGAGACAACTTGCAACTATCTCCTTCTTGCTCATCCAGGAAATGAAATAAACAAGTGCATCTTTTATGATGTGGCGATGGGAACACTGGAATGTATTGACTGATCTGCTAGAGAACGGAGGTGCCAGGAATATCCTGCCTCAGCTGCTAGTATCTGATGTTTCCCCCAAATAAACTCAGTCACAGACCTGGGGCTTCTCAAAAGTTCATTTTATGTCTGTCCAATTTATAATTCTAAATCAGGTTTTCTCAACCTTGGTTGGTTCTAATGGACATTTTGGGTCAGATAATTTTTTACTGGGAAATGAGGGCGGGGTGTCCTGTGCATCATGCAATGTTCAGTAGTATCCTTGGCCTATACCCACCATATGCCATTGGCACCCCCCCTACCCTGATGCTAAAAACTAAAAATGTTTCCAGAAATTGCCTGGGTAACAAATTGCCATTGGTTGTGAACATTGCTGTAAATCTTTCAAAAATAATTTTTATACTTCCAAAGCTTTAGATATTATCCAGAGTATTATGAATATTACAAATACACACACACACACACACACACACACACATATATATATATATTTATAGCCTATATTATATTATTTTAGTCTCAAATATTTACTGTTATACAGGGTATCCCCAAAAATGTATACACACTTTTGACAGCTGATCATTCAATTTTGAAAAATGAAATGTATTTTAATAAAAAATGCCTTTATAAATGTTCAAGTGTATATATACATTTTTAGGATACCCTATATATATAGATATTTGGTATATATATTTGTATAACTATATCTTTTTGTGTTTTCACATATAGTTCTCTAAGATCTTCGTTCTCCTAAAAGACACTAAGTATTATTATATTTTCTTCTCTGTCTCATAACTCTTGGAATATGCAAGATGGGTGTAATTTGAAAAGCGATTTTTAATGTGGGACTGGCTGTTTATTATTGATAGAAGACCTTAGCTGGGGAGGAGTATGTTGCTGGGCTAGCTTTGTGTGTGATCACATTACTACTTTTAAATATATTTGCTGGTAGTACAATCTTATGTGCAGCTGTCTCCAAGAGCTAGCCAACAAGTTCCTCATTGAGACAGGTTTTCCATCTTCCTCTCCCAACACCTTTTTTTTTCTCCCTTTAATGCTACAGGTATATTGATCTTGTTGACAGAGTTCGCCCAGAGAAGTAGTCAGGAAAGCATATATTGAAAACAAAGCCATGAGTTGGACAAGAAAGGTACTTCAGGTAAGCAAGAAGACGGCTTTGCATTTTTATGATGTGTTAGAAAATGTCATCCTCCAAAAATCTGGCTCTGGAGGCCAACAGTTATTCACTTTGGGGGAATGTATCCTGGAAAAGTATCTTGATTTTAGGAAATATGTGTTGTCCTGGGTACTTTCCTTGGGAACATGGACCACGTTTCAATCTGAGAAAGAATGTTTAATTAATGCAGGAGCTTTCTTGGGGCCATGGCCCCTTCTTTGTAGCTTCCCAAGTGTTATGTTTAATTTACCTTTGAAATAGGAAATACGGGAACATGGAATTTGACCCATAGATTAATTATTTGGGTTGTCAGAATTGGGGAGAATTGGCTGACTGAAGCAGATGTTTCTGAATTTTATCTTTTTACTGAAATCTTCACAAATTGAAATTTCTCTTACACTGTGTGATTCAAGAGTTTGATTACCTAAAAATAACCATCCAAGAAAATCACTGTATCTTTTCCTAGTCTTTCTGATCATATATATATATGTATTTTTAAAAGCATTGAAGTTTATACCAAAGCTTTTATGTTGATGATCTCTTAAAAGTTCAGATCTATTATGGAATATGAAAAAAATGACCTCAGTCATAGAACTGAGTCTATTTCTTGGCTTTAACCTAAATGGAGTGCTATACTCTTTACAAATGCCTGAATAATTGATAACCCTGAAAGGTACAGATGTAAATTGTCCTAAATTAAACCCTATCTTTTTTACTTGGAGTTAATTTCATCTATTAATAACTATATTGGCTGGAAAGAGAAACCAAATGTAAGGAGAGTGGTAACAAAGCTAACTATGTTCAGTTGTATGGGTTATTAACCATAAAATTCACAGCAGGGGAGGTTGTGTGTGGGTAAGGAATACAAATCCTTCTCTCTCTTTTTTTGAAGAATATAGTGCATGTATATATTTTCCTTTCTTTCTCCTTTCACTAGCACTGTTTAGATTGTATACGTGGAAATCAGCAACCATTGGCCATTTTATGGGTGAAAAGTTAAAAAAGAATCAGAAGACTAATTCACTTCATTTGCCTTCATTTCTCATCTGAGAATCTAGAGGGGTTTTGGTGTTTGGTATTGTTATCTTTTTACCCTGCACCATAGGGCATAGGAATCCAAAGCCCTTAAATGTGTTCTCTAAAGTCATTAAGTTAGGGGGTGATTATGGCCAATTCCTTTGAAAATGTGAAAATAGGACAGAGATTTTATCCACGACTCATCTTTTGAATCTTCAGAAAGCCACACTAGACTCCCCTCATTCCATGGGCCCACTCACATTAGGTGATGATAAGGGCATTCTTAACCTCTGTATTCTTTTCAAAACCCTTTGTCTACATCTAATTATGAGAAAAACTCAAACTCTAGTACCTTCTACAAAATACCTCATCAATACTCCTCAGAACTGACTGAAAAAAATGGCGGCGGAATAGACAGACACGACCTGAGCCTTGTCCCAGAGCAGATAGAAAGAACAGCTGAGAGTCACACGGGGAGTATTTGTTGGTGAGTTGAGGGACAGATATACTCCAAGAGATGGTGGGAGACTGCTGGACAAGGCTCCCCTGATCGGGCAGCCCCCATTACTGCTGGGTTCCCTTCTGGATCAACCTGCTTGGACGTGGAGACCACATCATCTTGAAGGGGAAAGTGGATGTTATCAGAAGCCTGAAAATCTACAACTACGGCACCCACCGAACAGCTGCAAACCCCAGAACATGGGTTCCCAATTGGTGCAACAATACAATCATAGTAGGAGACTATCACCATTGGACAAATCCACTAAACAAAAAATCAGCAAAGCAACATCAATCCTAAATGACTCACTTGACCAAATGGAATTAATTGATATCTTTGGAACATTTCACCCAAAAGGCACAGAATATACATTCTTCTCAAGTGCACAAGGGTCATTTTCAAAGATAGACCATATGTTGGGTGATATGCAAAGTCTTTTCAAATTCAAGAAGATAGAAATCATATCAAGCATCTTCTCAGATCACAGTGGCATAAAACTGGAAATCAACTACAACGAAAACAATCCAAAAAAATCAAACACATGGAGACTAAACAGCTTGCTATTAAACAATGGGTTACCAGAGAGATGGAGGAAGAAATAAAAAATATCATGGCAACAAATGACAATGAAAACACAACAATCCAAAATCTATGAGACACAGAGTAAGCAGTCTTGAGAGGTAAGTTCATAGCTCTACAAGCCTACTGCAAAAAACAAGAAACAATGGTAATAAATTACCTAACCCTACAACTCAAAGAGTTAGAAAGAGAGCAAGAAGAAAAGCCCAGTGTAAGCAGAAGGAAGGAAATAGTAAAGATCAGAGCAGAGATAAATAACATAGAGCAACAATACAAAAGATCAACAATACAAAAGATCAACAAAACAAAGAGCTGGTTCTTTGAAAGGATAAACAAGATTGATGGACCTCTAGCTAGCCCCACCAAGAAACAAAGAGAGAGGACCCAAATAAAATAAAAAAATGAAAGGGAAGAAATAACAACAGACCCCACTGAAATACAAACGATTGTTAAAAAATACTATGAACAACTCTGTTCCAACAAATTAGACAACCTGGAGGAAATGGACATATTTCTAGAAAAATACAACCTTCCAAAACTCAAGTCAGGAAGAATGTAAACATCTCAACAGCCCAATAACTATGGAAGAAATTGAAGCGGTCATCAAAAAGCTTCCAGCAAACAAAGGCCTGGGGCCAGACCGCTTCACAGGGGAGTGTTACCAAACATTCAAGGAAGAACTAAAACCTCTCCTCCTCAGATTATTCCAAAAAATCCAAGAGGAAGGAATGCTTCCAAGCTCCTTCTATAAAGCCATTATCACCCTAATACCAAAACCAGATAAAGACAACACGATGAAAGAGAATTACAGGTCAATATCCCTCATGAACATAGATGCCAAAATCCTCAACAAAATTCTAGCAAATTGGATCTAGCAGTACATCAGAAAGATCATACACCATGACCAAGTAGAATTTATTCCAGGAATGCAAGGATGATACAATATCTGCAAATCAATAAACGTGATACATCACATAAACAAATTGAGAGATAAAAATCCCATAGTCATATCAGTTGATGCAGAAAAAGTATTTGACAAAATCCAACACCTTTTCTTGATAAAAACTCTCAGCAAAGTGGGAATAGATGGATCATATCTCAACATAATAAAAGCCATATATGATAAACCCACAGCTAACATCATACTCAATGGGCAAAAACTAAAACCATTTCCCCTAAGAACAGGAACAAGACAGGGATGCCCACTCTCACCACTCTTATTCAACATAGTACTGGAAGTATTAGCCATTGCAATTAGACTGGAAGAAGAAATAAAAGGCATCCAAATTGGAAAAGAAGAAGTAAAGCTGTCCTTATTTGCAGATGACATGATATTGCACAATGAAAATCTAAAAGACTCCATCAAAAAACTAATAGACTTAATAAATGAATTCGGCAATGTAGCAGGATACAAAATGCCAAGAAATCTATGGCATTTCAATACACCAATAGTAAACTTACAGAAAAACTAAAAAAACAATCCCATTTACCATTGTAACAAAAAAATTAAGATGCCTAGGAATAAACTTCACTACAGAGGTAAAAGTCCTAAATGCAGAAAACTACAGGATACTGAAAACAAAAAGAGATAGAGGAAGATGTAAACAGATGGAAGAACATACCATGTTCATGGATTGGGAGAGTCAACATCATATAGATTCAATGCACTCCCCATTAAAATAACAACGGCATATTTCACAGAATTTCATCTGGAATATAAAAAGACCCCGAATAGCCACAGCAGTCCTAAGAAAGAAGAACAAAGTAGGTAGGATCTCAATACCAGATTTCAAGCTGTATTACAAAGCCACTGTTCTCAAAAGAGCATGGTACTGGCACAAGAATAGACATATAGACCAATGGAATAGAATAGAGAACCCAGATATCGACCCAAACCACTATGCTCAATTAATATTTGACAAAGGCGACATGAACATACAATGGAGTCAAGACAATCTCTTCAATAAATGGTGTTGGGAAAATTGGACAGATACATGCAAAACAATGACACTAGACCACCAGCTTACAACATATAAAAAAAGTAAACTCAAAATGGATACAGGACTTAAACATAAGAAAGGAAACTATAAAATCCTAGATGAATCCACGGGCAGAGAAATCTTAGACATATGCCAAAGCAATTTCTTCACCAATACCACTCCTAGGGCAATGGAAGCTAAAGAGAAAGTAAACAAATGGGACTAAATCAAAATAAAAAGCTATTTCACAGCAAAAGAAACCATCCACAAAACAATAAGAAAGCTCACTGCATAGGAGAACATATTTACAAATGTTCCCACTGATAGAGGCTTAATATCCAATATCTACAGGGAACTTATACAACTTAATAAAAGGCAGATAAATGATCCAATAAAAAAATGGGCAACAGATTTAAATAGAATCTTTTTGAAAGAAGACAGAAGGAAGGCCAAGAGACATATGAAAACATGATAAAAAATCACTAATTATCTGAGAGATGCAAATCAAAACGACATTGCAGTACCATCTCATACCTGTCAGAATGGCAACCATCAACAAATCAACCAATGAAAAGTGCTGGCGAGCATGTGGAGAAAAAGGAACCCTCGTGCACTGCTGGTGGGAATGCAGACTGGTGCAGCCACTGTGGAGAACAGTATGGAGTTTCCTCAAAAAACTAAAAATGGAGCTCCCATTTGACCCAGTAATCTCACTTCTAGGAATATGTCCCAAGAAACTAGAAACACCAATCAGAAAGGATATATGCACCTCTATGTTCATAGCAGCACAACTCACCATAGCTAAGATTTGGAAACAGCCTAAATGCCCATCAGCAGATGAGTGGACTAGAAAACTATGGTACATCTACACAATGAAATACTACACTGCTATATAAAATAAGGAATTCTTACCATTTGAAGCAGCATGGATGTACCTGGAGAGCATTATTCCAAGTGAAATAAGCCAGTCAATGAAAGAAAAATACCATATGATATCACTCATTTATGGAAAATAAAGAACATTATAATCTGATGAATAAAAAGATAGAAACAGAGGCAGTAACGCACTGAATAGACTATCAAATTACAGCGGGAAGGCTGGGAAGGGAAATAGATCAACCAAACACTTGTATTCATGAATATAGCACACCAATGGACACAAGACACTAGGGGTGTGGGGTGGGATGAGGGCATGTGACAGGGGGTAGGGAAGGCTGGGGGAAGGTCAATTGGGGAGAAAAAGGAGATATATGTATTACTATATGTAATACTTTAAACAATAAAAAATATTTTAAAAAATACTCCTCAGAACTATCAAGGTCATGAATAAAAAAGACTGAGAACCTGTCACAGAATAGAGAAGACCAAAGGGCTATGACAAATAGATGCAATGTGGTCTCCTAGGTGAGATCCTGGACCAGAACAAAAACACCCTGCTGAAACATGAATCAAGTCTGGACTTTAATTAGTAGGAATGTTCCAAGGCTGATTTCTTCGTTTTGACAAAATGTTCCACAGTGTTGTAAGATGATAGCATTAGGGGAAACAAACAGGGTAAGAGGTGTATAGGAACTCTCCGTACTGTCTTTGTTACTCTTCCAAAGACTTCAAATTATTTCCAAAGAGAAAGTATATTTAACAAAGCAAAAAAAAAAAAAGTATAATGTGTAAGGACAAAAGGGACAATAATAAGGCAGGTCTAAATGAATGGAAAGGTGTAACAAGTTCATTTTTTTTAGAAGAAACGTTACAGAGATGTCAGTTCTCCCTAAATTGCTACCATGACAGCAAAAACTGTCCTCCTATTACCAATTTGTCGATCTTTGAATAATAAATACATTTGCAAAAAAGAAGGCTAGAGAATTTAATGTAAATATAAATGAGTAATTATAAAATACTTTGAATGAAAGACATAATAGACCTAATGGGCCCATTACCATAATTATCATCATCTTCAGTTATTATCTATTTCCACCAACAAACATGCACCGACTGCATTATGTACCCAGCACTCTGCAGAAACACTCTTCAGGAATGAACCGTCGTATGTCCAATCACTCCTCCATTCTGATAACAATCCTCAATGTTACTTTGAAGTGAAACGCAGTGAGATCAATCAGAAGTCCAAGTGCCAAGCAGATTTATGCCCGGGAGAAACTGTCACTTTTCCAGAAAGCTCCGCCCATCTCCTTGGTTCTGTGGGAATGGAGCTCCCACATGCTTAGCCCGGAGCTAACCAAGCAAGCATGAGGGCAGCCCAGAGGGAACTGATTGAGCATGTGCAGAAGACCATCAGAGGAAAACAGTTTCCAGTCCTACAGTAATAGCACTTTGAAACAACCCATGTCCCAGATGGAGAAGAACAGCCTGTGTACTCTCCATTCAAGTCTTCCAGTGGCCTCAAGAAGCCATGGCTACTGTGACTACGCTACAGATTATGAAATAGACTTAAAGAGGTTACTTAAGGTATTGAAACCCACACAACTAGTAAATGGAGGGAGCTTTCGAGCCTCAAGTCCATACCCTCCAGCTCTCTTTATTCTCCTGAACTGACACTCTGATAAGAAAGTTCTCTGCAGGGCAACAAACAAGGGCTAGGCATTTCAAACATTTGTTTATGTCAGGCTGAAATTGAATCACTCTCATTTTCTCTTGCTAATAAATCTGTAAGTCATGCAAACTCTTAACTATAACTGCCTTGGAATTCAGCAGAACTTTTTATTTTATTTTATTTTACTTGAGAAAAAAAGAGGATTGGATTTCAAGCCAAGCAATTTCTGGAAGGAACCGTGCATGGGAGCTTGGTGCACTGGAGGCCCCGCCATATTGGGACAGCTCATAATTGGCGGGAAGGAAGGGAAAGATTCATAATGAACATAATAACAGGGAGAGAGGGAACAAAAGCTTCCTTGCCCTTCTCCTTCTAATCAAGGGCCCTGATAAAAGGCACACAGACACGGAGCAGGAGCCTTCCAAGGTTGAATCACATCGACTTCCAAACCTGTGTCATCTGAAATGTAGGTTCAGAAAAAGAAGTAACCAACAATCAAACCAGACCCTCTCATCTTGGGCCAAATCCCGAGCTGAAGGAACACAGGATATTTTCTAAAAGCTTATTAAATGTTTGGCAAACATCGAACAGTCCCTTGTTTGTTATAAAATTATTCTTAAGCTCCCACCGCTCAGATGCTCCTCAGACGTTGAAGTAAAAATGACCCCCATTCAAGTGGACAAGCGGGAAGCACAAGGGTGGGACCACTCTAACCCTTCATTTCTATTATTACAGGTGCCCACTTGGATGGCTTGTTGTACTGGTGCCTTTGACCTCTACAGCGGAAAAGTCTCTGCTCCTCTTGAGAAAAGATCACCATGTGTCCTACTCACTGGCCCTTGTGTCAAACCAGAGACAGACCTCACAGATAGAATTCTACCGGCGGCCACTCAGAGAGAGGTAAGTCCTTGGCATCACTTCCGAACGCTTCTTTCTGTCAACAGAGAACAGTTAAAAAAGCCTATTAGCTAATGCTGCCATCTGCTTTGGTTACTAATATGGTTTCGAGTTTGGGCCTTCGTCGTACAGTGTTTTGCCAAGGCCCTTTTATTTTCAGCTATTTAAGGAATAAAAATTAAGGCTGAGTAGACATTATAAAAATGTTTTTAAGTGTTGGCCTCATGCCGTCGCTGCTGATGATAATAACACTCCTATCTGCAATTCACAGCCCGGTTTTAAATAAGGAGGCTGCTCTGCCACTGGGTTCTGGTCCGAGGGAGGAGGCCTTCGGATTTTTTGAGGGACCTCTGCTTCTGGCACACATTTTTAATTTGGGGGACAGCGACATGTGTTTTTGAGGTAAAAGAAAGGCATTTGCCATCACAGGGGACAGAATGAATATATCTGGACCTTGTTAGGAAAGAGCTTGTGGTTCATTTGAACTCATTTAATTATCTAAGATTAATTAGGAAAACAGAGTGGTGGCATAGAATAACCTCAGGTTTGTAATCAGGGTCCTAGGACCAGATCCAAAAGTTGCCATTTATTCATTAGTTAACCTTGGATAAGTCAATACACACCTTTCACACTCAGTTCCTTATCTGTCCTCTTGAGATGAATATCATCTGCTTATTTCCATAGACAGTTGATTGAATATTCATGAGAATATCTGTAAGTGGTGAATTCTGCATCGCTGTTGACTAAAATAATGACTGGGTCACAAGGCCCAAGTTGAAGGGGATTCAGGAGGATATTACAAGGAGTTATTAAATGAAACAGTTTGGAAAAATGAAATACTGCTTTGACACACTTCGTGGCTCAAAACAACACACCTGTATGCCTCCCACGCCTGTGGTTCAGGCGTCGGGGCCGGGCTCAGCTGGATGCTCCTGGAAACGCTTGAGGAGCTGCCACCATGTGGCTGTAGGATGGAGGTCTTTGCGTCTTGCTGACTGTTCCCCAGTGGCTGCTCTTGGCTCCCAGAGACTGCCACAGTCCCTTGCCCGGGGCCCTCTCACCAGGCCAATGTGAGTTTTCTGAATGAGCTCAGGGATTTGTGCAGAGGGGGTAATCCAATAATTACTGTTGAACAAAGGAGAATAATTACCTTTTCCAGTGAATGTGGCCTTTCCCTCACTGGATCATTCAGTGTGTCCAGAGGGGCTCCCCGCCTCTAGCGCTCCCCTGATGAGGAGAGCCAGTGTGCTGACTCCAGCCCCTGGAAAGTCTACCTGTAGCCTCGTGGCCATCACTGTTGTCTGGTCCAGAGCGACAGGGCATTGATTTCTTGCCTGCGCCCTTATCCAGGTGCAGGAATCAGTGTTTTGGGGGATGGGCTGGATGAAGAAAGGTATGTAAATTTGTAGCTGAATCTCAGTGCTCATTTCTGTGTTTAATGATGTCATAATCCACGTTTTTCTTTGGGGAAGAAGCAACAAGGCAGAAGCAAAGAATTATTGCCCTGGCCAGGTGGCTCAGTTGCTTGGAGCATCCTCCTGCACACCAAAAGGTTGTGGGTTCGATTTCCAGTCATGACACAGACATAAGTTGCGGGTTTGACACCTGGTTGGGCACATAGAGGAGGCAATTGATTGATGTTCCTCTCTCACGTGGGTATCTCTCTCCCTTCCTTTCTCTCTAAAAATAGCAATAAGAATATATCCTCATCTGAGGGTTTAAAAGAAGAATTATTATGACATGCTAGAAAAAGATAAAATAAATATGAGTACTGGATCAAGCTAAATTTTTGTTAAAAAGGCAGTCTATGAGGACAATCTAAGTAAAAGTATGTGAGTTATGATATAAACACCCAAAGAAGTGTGACATGTTATATTTTTCAGAGATAATTAAAAGGAGATTTGACTGGAGATGCACTATTGTGTGGTGGATGAAAATTGGGAAGCTCTGTGTGATCCGATCAGTAATTGTGTAGTTTTGTTATGGCTGGATTACTCTTTCAACAGTTCTGGTGTCACTATTTGCTCAGTGGTGTCTGATCAATGAGAAATCCCCGAGACGTCTCACACACTTGTTTTCATCACAGAGATAGAAGTTATCACACTTCCAAATCGCAAGTAAACAGCTGCCAGACTTCTGGGCTTCCTCCGTGTTCTCTCCTCCTATGAGCTCTGACATTGTAGACACGGGATATCCTGGGTGGACCCAGGGCCTTGGAGTCAGAGCCCAGTTCTAGACACGGAGTCATTGTGTTTGTTTGTGCACCAGCTCCCAGCCCCATCGGGTTCCCCTCTCTCAGTCTGCTTTCTGTACTGCCGTAAAATCAGGACACAGCCCCTCAAGACCAGAAACCTGCTGCCTTCTACACAAAGCAGTCCACGGAGAGAGGCCTGGCTCAGACACATCCTTGGTTCTACACTGCACTCTCTACATCTGGTTCTGTGTGATTGTCCATGAAGACATTGGGTGGGGAATTCCTGTCCACTTACCTCTGCAGGACTTGGTGAAGCACTCAGCATGGTACTCAGGGTAGTCAATGTGTACACCGTGTTCTGCCGGTGACCGTCTACAGGGGACCTGTGCTAAGTGTTCCTGCCGATTTTGCACTCCTGGCTGGGAGGCTCTGGCCGGGTGTGGCGGAGGTCAGTGAGTGCAGTGCTAAGTCCAGATCTAATGTGCAGAAATGAGCACGTTACCTCTCTGAGCTTCATTTTCATCTCCTGCAGTGTTAACATGCAAAAGCACTAAGTTTGCCTGCGTAATAGCTGTAATCCATAGCGTTTCAAGATTCTCTAAATATATACTCTGATTCTGACATGCTCAAAATACTTTTACGGCTAATACGTCATTTTCACAAAACTTCTGACTTCACCCATTCAAATGTGTATTGAACATTTGCTCTAGAAAGACACTTAGATGTGGTAATGTAAACAAAATGAAGTAACATTGCTGTTGAGCCTTTTGCTTTTTTTTGGTAGTGCTCACCCTATAAATGTGATGGTTACTTTTGAGGAATTTATTGCCTATTAAAGGGAAAGGCCATGTTCACAAATAAACCTGATGATTGACAGAGGTTGATAAGGGAGGCTGGGACTCCAAAACCATAAAGAAGTCTTTGTGTCTCTAAGAACCATGGTCAGAAATATCATAATAACTAATGTCATTATTTATTGTGTATCAGACCTGGACCAAATGCTTTTCATAGGTCAAAACAATGTTGCCAGGTGGGTACTATTATTTGCTCCAATCTACATAGTAGAAAAGGATATCACAGACATTAAGTGATTTTCCCAAGACCCGTAGAACTAGCCAGTGATGGAATCCATATGCTGAGCCAGGCTGCAGTCTGACAATAAACCCACTCCCTTTCAGATACAGTCAAATGCTTGAGGTATTCAAATGCAAGTGAAACATTTTCAACAAGTGACATCAAAGCCGTCTTCGCAAGACCTTTCAGGTCTTGACAGTGTTTTTCATTTCTTTTGATCCCATGGCTACATGACAATCACTTGGATGAAGTTGTTAGAATTATAGATTCCTGGGTCCCATCCTAAGTCTATGAAGTCAAAATTCTGAGATCGGACAAGGAAATAGGAATTTTTAGCAATCGTTTTTGGTTTATTCTAATGTACACCAAAGTTGAGAGCAAATTATAAAGGGAAAGATTAGATTTCGGTAGGTAAATAAGTTGAGCAAAGATCCCAGGTGGAGAGAATATGGACAAAGGCGTGGTGTTGAAAGATAAGATATTCTGTGGTTCAAAGAGCAAGCAGTTTGCAGGCATGTAGAGTGTCTATAAGTTAATGGTAAGATGCAGCTACAGGTTACTTTCCATTGAGCCTTGAATACAGTTCTTAGGACTTTGGACTTGATTGGACATTCAAATGGAGCCTTTTGGATGTTTGTGGATGAATTGGCAAGAGCTTTTTCACTGAGGCCTGTGATGCTTGAGTGTGTGAAACAGCACTTGATACTGAGCCCTCCGAAAGGAAGGGAGCAAAGTACATTGTGGGAAGAAGAAAACAGCATAACGACATTTGTGGGGGGAGATGTTAGGAGAGGGGTTAAAAAGAGAAGAGTTTGGATATCTGAGTGGCTGGAATGAAGATGTACCAAGAACCGGAAGAATGATGTTGGTTCCAATGAAGATCAAGCCATTTCCTGCAGAGATGGCCATGAAGATGCAAGTGCACTTTACCATTATTAGTGATCACACTGCTACTGTATTTTCCGGCATATAAGACGACCCCCAACTTTTCCAGTTAACATATAGAGTTTGGGATATACTCGCCCTATAAGATGACACCTGGCGCATAACAGCACCCCCAATTTTGAGAAGATTTTCCTGGGTTAAAAAGTCGTCGGAAAATACAGTCAATGAAGTGTCATTGGAGGACACTGGAAAATATGGTAAATGCAGTGGCACTGGAGGACACCCAGGGGCAAAGCACACGTCTGTTCAGACTGTTTCATTCCCAGAGAGCCAGACGTGGCACTCTTGCCCTTGAGGCTGCTGAGCACGTTCTCACTGGTGGAGCTGAGCTCCGCCGCTGTTCGCTGCTGCCTGGGATTCACACGGAACATTCCACAGGAAACACATCTTTCTGAATCACGAGAGCCCTCCTCTGAAAACACCTCATCGTCAAGGACTTTCCTAAAACATGCTTTCAAGCCCAACCTGAAAACAGAAGATGTACGGCCATCGAAACCCCATGGATAAAAACGTCAGAAACGCCGAGCTCTCGCTTTGGTGAGGACTCGGGGAGGTCTTTCTCATCACACAGTTTCCCCTTCGCTGACTGTCCTTCGGTGCAGTGGGTAGTTAGCTGATCTGGGCGTGGGGTAAGGCCGCTTTTGATAAATACAAAACCCTATCATTATCTCATTTTGGTGTATTCTGAGATTTTTCCTAAACAGATGTCATGGAAAATTCATTGAGAAAGAACATAACTCGTTACAAGAGTAACCCACAGATTTTTATCTTTCTCTTTTGCTTTACATGTTCAAACAGGACTTACTGGAGATAGGCCTACTTAGAAGAGAAAGAACTGAGGGGTATTTCATGTGGCAAGGACTGGAGAGTATTAAGTGAATTGGGTTGGATGGAAATATGCCTTAAACGCCTTGTGATCCTGTTTGGCACTTCAAACGTGTTCCATTTCCTTAAGGTCTTCAACCATTTTCATTCTGAATGCTGCTGCTGTGCATATATAAGAAGATGCCACCATGAACAGAAAGGTCACCTTGAGCTCATTTTTCCAAATAATGTACTGGTTTTCCCTTGAATTAATGCCAGATCTTCCTAATGGCCCTGATACCAAAGAGGATGAATTTGCAAACAGCAGACTGTGTTCAGGGCTTGTCAAAGAGCAAAGAGATGATTCTTGACCATTCGACAGTCAAATCCTTGACTTTGATAATCAGTGAGTGCTTTTGAACTTGCACTAAAAATGAGCAAGTATTTCTAACGGCCTGTATCCTATAATATAGTATCCTGGAGTTGTAATTGGAGATATGTTATTGAGCTTTGCTTCCCCTCAGAATCAAGCGTGGATGAATTTGCAGAGTATCTGAGAATCAGCTAGATCATTTTTCTTTGGAATTATTTAAAGAGCTACCCTTACCACTCTTTGCCTATCAGAAAGCTTAAAACAAACAAACAAACAAAACCTGATAAGATCAAAGAATGGTGAGGAATGCTCATATGCTGTGAATGAGGATGCAGAAAAAATAGTCACTTCGGGAAATAGTTGGGCAGTTTCTTTTCTTTCTTTCTTTTTAAAATCCTCCTCTGAGGATATGTTTGTTGACTTTAGAGGGAGGGAGAAAGAGGGAAGGGAGAAGGAGAGGGAAAGGGAGAGGGGGAAGGAGGGAGGGAGGGAGAGAGAGAGAGAGAGAGAGAGAGGTGAAAGAGAAAAACATTGATCAGTTGCCTCCTGTATGTGCCCCAACTGGAGGAAGAACCCGCAACCTTCCAAGTGTACGTGATGATGCTCTAACAACTGAGAACATCCACCAGAATGAAAAAGTCTTCACCTCTGACTTGTTTGCCAGCTGCTAAAAACTCCCGAATTCAGCTGAATTTCAACTAGCAATGAACAGTGATTTTTAAATCATAAGAAGGAAGTATCAACTCCTTCCTCCTCACAATATCAATTTGTTTTTCTGATTCAGAATGCCCAAGAGCTTATGTTCTCTGCGGGCTGAGATTCGGGAAACTAATTGGCATTTTCACTTAGCTATAAAATTTTAGGTAACAAACTCTAATTCGTTCATTTGTAAGTAACACATAGAAATGAAAAGGGCTGAGTGTCAGATCCTGGGGACACTAGGTAAGAACATTCTGTCTTTCAGGAAGGAACTATAAATATGCAACAGATATGGTAGCAATTATTTAACTGGGCAAAATGGTCCGAGGGCACTGGAGTTAGGAGTTCTCCAGAGCTCTGAGACAGGTCTGTAGTAATGAGAAGCAATTTTTCCATTGTAGATAAATCACGTGTTCAGGAATTGCTGAGAACACAAGACGAGCTTATTAATTTCCTTTGGCCACTGTAACAAATCATCACAAATGCAGCTGCTTAAAACAACACACATTTATTATCTTAAAATTATGGAGGATAAAAATCTGATATGGTTCCCACTTGGCTAAAATCAAGCTGTTGGCAGGGCTGTGTTCTGTCCTGGGGGGGTCATCTGTATTCTTGCCTTTTTAGCTTCCAGAGGACACCCACTGTCCTCCTTCCATCATTAAGGCCAGCAAAGGCTGGTTGAGTCTTTCTCACATCTCATCAATCTTATGCTGACTCTTTATCTTCTTCTTTCATGTTTAAGGACACTGGGATTGTGGTGCACACACCTGGATAGCCCAGAATAACTGGTTGACGAGCCACCTTAATTCTACCTTCCATCTTAATTCTCCTTTGCCATGTAATGTAATGTAATGTGTTTACCAGTTCTGGGGATCAGGAAATAGGCATCACTGGGAGTACATTATTTTGGCCACCACAGGAGGAATTGCTCATCTAAGAATTGCCACTTTTGCCCTGCTGCCATGACTCAGTGGGTGAGCTTTGACTTATGAACCAGAAGGTCACAGTTCAGTTCCCAGTCAGGTACATGCCTGGGTGTGCAGGAGGCAATGGCTCTCTCTCATCAGTAATGTTTCTCTCTCTCCCTTTCCATTCCTCTCTGAAATCTGAAATAAATAAAAATATATTTTAAAAAAAGAATCGCCACTCTTTGACAGCCTATATAGATGGGTTGAAATCCTGCTCCTCACCAGAAACAGAGTCACAGTGATGTCTTGTGTTGACTGGCTTCATGATGGTCTTTTGTGCAGGACATCATAAGACACTTCCCAGGTAGGTCACCCTTCAGAGTAGGGAGCAAGCCCATGGGCAGAGGGACCCAAACAGCCTGAAGCTGGTTATCCAGTCTCTCACCTCTCCCCGGCAGCACAACCTAAGTCACTTCATCACCAAAGCAAGATCCACAGCCTGCAGCTCCATTCTGTCCTCTTCCAAAGCCAATGGGAGTGGGTATGTTCACATCTGGAAACACCATTTCCTTGTGTTGACACTAATAAACTGGTCTTTCTAACACCTTTGCTGCAAGAATTTCAAGGACCTCCAAGTCTAGGACCAACGTGGTTTTCCAGGGTTTATGTGTTTCACCCTTTGATGGAATTTCCTAGTTTGGGGAATTTTGACCAGATTTTTAAAAAATCTTTATTTTTCTAAATACTGACTGAAAGCAACCAAAATGAGGACCATGAGCATCTCACTAGTTCATTTGCTGTAAAGAATTCACAAAATGGTGCAAGTTTCATAAGTCCAGATTACTGAAGTTTAATGTGGTAATGCAAGTTTTAGGATCTTCATCCATGAAAATATATCAGTGAGTTCGATCTTCAAAGTTGATGGCAAATAAACATTTTTGTCCATAAGGTAGCAATGCCTCTGGAGAACGATGAAAGAATTTCTGTTTGCCAGTTTTTTTTTTATTAATTTAGTCAACACATTGTACATACTAATTATGCCCCAGACACATGTCATTGAGGGTAATATTTAAGAAGAGGCAGAAAAGTAGTAATTAAAATTTCGTGTAAGGAGTACTACAGTTAGAAATATTTACCTAAATACTATGGGAATAGAGAAGAAAATGGCCCCGTTTGGCTAAGGAAACTAGGGAGATTTCACGTGGGAGATGTTTAACAAGGAACTAAAAGATGAATTCATATTTGGTCATTTGGTGAAAGTAAGGAAAGATTGTAAACAGAAGGAACAACATGTCAGAACATAAAACACACAGAGTATTTAGTGGCTCATGTAGCACTTTTGCAGGGCCGGAGTGCTAGACATGAAGAGTCCTGTGATAGGGCTGAGCAGTGGGTTAGCATCCGATTGTGACAAAAGGCAGGTCTAAACAGCTGTGTGGAACATGTGTTATATGGCCAGATGTGTGGGAGACATGGCCCCAAAAGACCACTTAGGGCACATTTTCAAGGTGTTATAAAAAACGAATACTATTCCAGTAGGAATGGGAGAGGTGAAACTATTCAATAAAACATTGGCGATGGAATCAGCATTATTTAATGACTCTTTGGATGTGGTAATAAAGGGGAAAAGTAATTCTACAGATCTCTTGGGCATCTAGATTAACTCAGTAATAAAGTCCCATTAAGCAAAATAGAAAAGAAGCAGGTCTGAAAGAGGAGGGTTTTTAGCTCAGCTGGGAGATGGTGGCTCGTATGTATCCATGTATTCAATTGGCAGTTGGCTAAATGAATCCAGAGTTCAGAGCCAACGCGTCCCCAGGTGCATGGGGTAGCTGTCACCATATGGAGAAAGAGTGAGACCTAATAAGAACTGTGAACTTTCAGAAAAAGTGCTTTGGAAACAAGACCAGAAGGCTAAAGAGAGAAGCCTGGGGAATACATTACTTAAGAGAGAAGTCAACGAGACACGCCAAAAGTTGGTTCTGAAATTGAGGAAGACATTAAGAAATTTATAGAAGTGAAATTATGAAATGGAATGTTTTAGATATTTTGAATAGTACAGAAAATTGCATCAAACACTTCTGCACTTGCCACTGAGATTTAACAACTTACTTTCTAGAGGTCTTAGTTTGGTTTTAAACATTTAGGTCTATAATATATTTTGAGTTATTTTTTTGCATATGATATGAGGGGAGGATTGGGGGTCTCTCTCTCTCTGTCTCTCTCCCTCTCTCTCTCAACAGCTGGTTGTTCCTGCAACAATTTGTGAGGAAGAATCTTTTCCTTCAATAAATTACTTAGCTGTTTTGTAAAAAATCATCAACTATATATATGGATCTATTTTTTATTTTGCTCTGTCGATGTATTTGTCTGTGTTTATGAGAATACCACATTGTGTGAATTATTTAGCTTTATAATATACTTAAAATAAGGCAATTTAAATATTGGAACTTTAAATTTTTTTTTCCTATTCTAGATTCTTCTCATGCCCATATACATTTTAGAAACAGTTTTTCAATTATTCATAAAAATCTACTAGAATTTATATTGAGTTAGCATGATAACCTACAGATCAATTGGGTGGAAAAATTTACATTTTAACAATATTGAAACTTTCTGTACATGGACATGGAAGCATTCTCTATTCAGATTTGATGATTAAAATGCCTTGAGCCTAGAGATTTCTTTACAGGGTTAGTAACTCCATTTTTAATAGATATATGGCTAGCTAGAGGTTTATTAATTTTATTACATTTTTCAAAGAACCAACTTTAGCTCTGTCAGTTTTCTCCTTTTTTCTATTTTATTGATTTTTCATCATTGTATTATTTTCTTTCTTCTACTTACCTTTTGTTGTATTTATTCTTGCTTTTTTATCTTTTTAAACTGGAAACTAGACCATTGATTTTATGCACTTTAATGTTGACATTGATTTTAAATGAGCTTAAATGTTTTTAAGCATTTAAATTACACATTTCCCTCTAAGCACTGCTTTCGCTGCATCTCTCAGTCTCTGCTATATTATGTTTGCTTTACTATTCAGTTTTAGATATTTTCTAATTTTTTATTTGAACCATGGGCTATTTAGAAGGATTAAAAATTACCAAGTATTTTGACTTTTCTAAATATCTACATATTTTTTGTTACTGCTATTGCTTTCATTTTGCTTTAATTGTGGTTACAGAATATGCAACATAACTTTCAAACCTTTCAAAGTTATTAACACTTGTTTTGTGATCCCACATAATGTTTGGTCTATATGATCCACCTTAGAGTTCATCTTGGTAAACATTTCATGCATACTATAATGTCCCGTTGTTGGATGTGAAGGGAAATCATGAAGGGTCATAATGACATGTTATTTGTCTCAAACAGTGTGATATGAGTTTGCTCTGCAGCCATCGGCTTTTACAGTGATTTCTCATCTTGGGGACACAAGGACCAGAGAGGGAACAGAGCGTTTGCTTCAGTGATGTTTGATTTCCAGCAGGAGGTGCTATTTTTTTTTCTTCTGCGAAGGAGCCCAGGCGGAGAGATGTCCATTCTCCTGGCTGAATACACAGCTGGCGAATAGACTTCTCTCACCCATATGTACAGAGGCGCAAAGCGGGGCCAGCTCCCGCCTGCTGAGAGAATCTCAGCTCCAAATCTCCATCCAGTCAAGCTCAGTACAACGTCTCCTGTTCCATATGAATTAAGTCGCAGTCTCCTTGCTTCTGTGGAGACTGTCTAGCTCTGTTCTATTCATTTCTGCAGTTCCCAGGGCAGCATGATATAAGCTTATTTCTTTAGCTTGAGTTGCCTCTTTATTTCTATAATCTGAGAATTTTCTTTTCTTTGACTTGGATTCAGCTATATCATTAATGAAGCATTTCCGTTGTTATGAAAAGAGTGTCCTTGATTTCGTTAGAATCTAAAGTTCCTATTGGCTTTTATTACCTCGGAGGCATGTTGAGGGTGCGCGTTATTTACATGTGTGTCCTCTGTAGTACTTAGCGCAATGTTAGGAAACTCCATGAGTGTTTAATAAGAAGAGGCAGAATGAATTGAAAGATGAATGAAAGGAGGCCACTTCAAGTGAGAGGAGGCTTTAGTATTGGAAATAGATGATTCCTTTCTCCCCCTCTCCAGTGGTCAGAAAAGGTAGATGGCGGCCGGGAGATGGGGGTGAGTGTTACCTTCAGGAAGAAGAAAGTGCCCGGCTGGTTGCTGTCCACAGACATCCTGCCAACATCCTGGTGGTTGCTGGTTTGTAATTTTATGGGTTTCCAGCGGATCAAACGCTGTATTGTTATGTTTGGCTACTAACTGGGGTCAGCAGTTCAGAAGCAGAAAGAGGGGAGTAGAGAGGGTAGGAGGGTAGGAGGGAATGTGCGGAAGCTGGTGTGTTGAAGCCAGTTTAACTTACCGAGTGTAAGGCAGTCTTCACTGAATCTCTACTAATGGCACTTTCAACAGAAGATCGTTAGTGTTTCTTGAAAGCTCTGTTTTAGAAGAATCAACGATATGGCAAATAGGTAATTTTAACTGATGTATAAATTAATAGGTTGTTTGTTCCCTGTGTATCCTTTTACAGAGATTTGACATGGAAGACTTTTGTATCAATGACAGAAAAATCAGTTATTGAACATGCTCCAAATCCCAAATCTTTCCTCTTCAAAATATACTTATTTATCTAAATACAATTTGTAGGAATATTGATGTTAGATATCATAATTATTGGTATTTAACAATAACAATAATTGTGGAGCCATCAAAATATAGAAACCATTTTACTATCTTAAATAATGTATACAGTTTCTCAGAGAATGAACTTGAAATTATGAACATAAGGCACTCTGGACCTTGACTTACCATTATTGAAATCTGCGTTCCCGATACTTCCTTTATTCTTAGTGAAGAGTGGGCGTACATGCACCTGTAGACCACAGTGTGACGTCCTCTTCTGGGGCCAAGAGCGGGTCAGATTCGACCCCTTTGCCACAGAGTCTTTGCCTGGACCCAGCATGGCTAGAAGGGGAATGGGTAAAAGAGCGGGCTTACCATTTTTTGAAACTTTGTTCAACATCAGACAAACCAGTTATTCCTGTATTGGCTGCTTCTCTCTCCTGTTTCATTCTCACAACTGTTGAGTGGTGTGAACTTGATGATCAGCTGGCTGCCTGTTCAAAGGAAACGGGAGAGGGCTGTGCACTTACTTTAGAAAACCCTCGGACAGAATACAACTGCTTATTTAACACAAACGTGCATTGAAATCAAAGAAGTGTATTTTGCAGTTTATCCATTTTACTCAGCATTCCATTGTTTTCTCATCAAACAAGCGCACATGAAACACTTACTTTGTGTTCCAGGGGCTGGGGTTACAACAGTTAGATGTGGAGTAAGTCTTCACTTCCAATGAGCTTGTGTCCTGGCAGGGAGGGGCAGCAGATGAGCGAGCACTTGAGTGCTCTGGATGAAATAGGGGCGAGAAGAAGAGACTCGCTAGCTCATCCTCTCCCTAGTGTTGGAAGAGCTATTTAGGAGGGCGGTCAGACGTGGCTTATCTCAGAAGAGAACATATGTGCAGACAAATGAAGACTTTCTGAAGATCAAAGGCATTAAGAGCCAGTCAACAGGCCCAGGCCCTCCCCAACATATTGTGGGTTACAGGGCAAGAGTACAAAGGAAAGTCCATATGTCCCCATCTAAATACTTAAATCTAGTCCTGGCCAACGTGGCTCAGTGATTAGAGCACTGGCCTGTGCACCGAAGGGTTCCATTAAGGTCAAGGGCATGTACCTGGGTTGCAGGTTCCATCGCCCGGCTCTGGTTGGGGTGCATGGGGGAGACAACCAATCAATTTGTCTCTGTCACATGATGTTTCTCCCTCTCCCTCTTTATCTCCCTTTTTCTCTCCCTCATCCTCATCCTCTCTCTCTTATCCTCCCCTCTCCCTCCCTCATTCTCTCCCTCCCTCCCTCTCACTTCCTCTCTGAAATAAAAAAACAGTACAAAATGCCAGTGTGGTTTGTGGATTGCAAGGAAGTTTCCAGTATAGCACCTGGCATCATTTCTGTCCTCTCCACCCTCCATAGAAGGACTCCTCATGCATCTACACCTTCATGGAGAAGGCCAGACCAGCTCCCTTTCATGGCGGTCGAGTGCACCATGGTGCGTGCGGGCCGTGGAAACTGACATGGGTCCTCACGTCTCCCAAGCTGGCCGTGGAACTGGCTGCGTTACCTCTCTCTTCCTTTCATCTAACACCCGTACAATAAATGGCGATAATGAAGCATTTACCACATTATGAGGGAATTTCAGTGAGTAATACTTGTAATGCCTTTAACACAATTCCTGCCACATAACACATGGCCAATAAACATGCGTTTGTTGTAATTACTCCATCAACAACAACAACCAATAGTTTCTGCTATTACTGTTATCCAGGGCTACGTTCAGCATTTGAGAGAACTTCAACTTAGCTTTGCTGATGCAAAGACTACTGCCCTGTCAGCCTTGAATTCTGGTTCTTTTAGGGAAAAACAACAACAATAAAAAACCCAGTAGCACCATTATTCGCAGACACCCACCGTAGTCATGTGGAAGGGGTAAAGTCAGGGCATTGCCATCCGTGAGTCTAAAGGCAGAGTTGCCTCCTGCAAGCCACACTCACCGGAAGCTGGCTCGGGATCAGCAGCCGGAGGGAGCTCTCTAGTGTCCCACAAATGGAGTGTGACAGTTCTGAAAGTACAAAGCAATGAGCTACAAAAACTAATTTCAATTTGGCTTTTGGCTCTAGGACTGGAGGTTTCTCTCTCTCTCTCGCTCTCTCTCGCTCTCTCTCGCTCTCTCTCTCTCCCCCCATACACACACACACAGGCATTAGACATGCATGCATCGTTTTCCCTGTACTGGCCTCCTCTCTTTTACACCTCTATAGCTATAGTAGATAATCTACTTATAGTCAAAAATTAGCCAATGTGCTGAATTTGAAATTCCAACATGATCTTAATTCTCTTGCCCTATAGACTTCGTCTGATATTCAGGACCGGTTCAGTTAGGATATAGTAACAAGGTTTGTTTTTCACAGTAAAACATTCTGCTCTCAGACATTATACCCAGACTTCATGCTGCTTCTAGGAAAACTGGCCATTGTGTGTGGTAAAAACGTTGAGCTCAAGTCCTATTTTTATTTTTGTTTTTTCCACAAGAGAGTTCTGCAAGTTTTAACGTCCCTGAACCTCAGCTTCCCTCTGGGTAAGAAAGACTCCTGTAATAACTACTTTTGTTACTGTACTTCTTTTCCTTCTTATGACTTGAAGACTGGCCTGAGAGACTCTGGGAAACCCATAATGATCTATATGTGCCACTCAGGAAAAATATCTTTGACAAAAATCTATGAGAGCAAGTGAAGTTGCTCAGGAAGAGAAGCCTGAGGCGGGGCGGGGAGGGGGCGGTTTATCTGGAAGTACATACTCTCAGATGTGATGCTGGAGGACCAGAGATCCTTGTCTAATTGGCCTCCACTGGGCCGCTTCCAGGAGATGCAGAGTTGCCCATCTGGAAGGGGGACCACGAGGTCAGGTCACTCACTCACAAGCTCCCAGCCTCCAGTGGCCCACGGTTGACCCCTGGGCAGGCTCCGCCTCGCTTCCCGGATGCTCAGGTGTGAGTGCCAGGAAGTTCTCGTAGCCATTCCACCACAGGGTGTCAGAGAGGCCCCGAGGCGGAAGGTGCGCGCCTCTCGCTGCAGCTGAAGCAGGGGGCTGCCAAACTCCACTGCTGGCAGCTGGCAGCTGGCTGCCCGAGCACCGGCCTCAGGCACAGATGGGTCCGGAGGGTGTGAGCCCAGCAGAGTCTCCTCCAGGCATTGCTCCAGCAGTGGCCAGCAGTGTCCTTCGGTACCATTCAGAGGACCAGAAAAGTGCTCATTAGTTCAGATAACCGCTCATTTCCTGGGAGGATAGGAAACTGAGGCCAGTGGGTCACTGCCCCCCATGTCTAAGGCAGAGGTTTTCTACCTTGGCACTGTACCCATCTGGGGAAGATATTCAGTCTCTATTTAGGGGTGAGGGTAGCTCCGTGCCTTGTACCTTGCGTGAGGTTTAACGGTCTCTCTAGCCTCTATCCACTACATTGTAGTATCAGTCCCCTAGACTGTGACAATAGGAAATGTCACCACACATTGCCAGTATGTCCAGGGGATGGGCCGCCGCCTCCATTGAGAACCACTGATCTGATAGAGTGGGGATGTCTCTCCTGCCTCCTCTTCCTCTCTACCGTCTCCCCTCCAGCCTTGACCCTGTGACCATTCCACTGGCCCCTGCACAAGCTGTACCTGTGACTCCCACCCCATCCTAGTGACCTGTACCAACCGAGACTTTTCTCTGGAGCTCTGTTTACTGGTCGTGCTATTAAAAGCAGCTCGATAGGGCCAACACAACTGGAGGCAATTAAGAGCAGTTAAAGAAAAGATCCTCCGAGAAAAGTATAAAGGGAATACTCAAATAGTTCGCTACAATGAGGTAGGTTTAAAAATATTTTTTATGTGTGTGTGTTTTTCCACGTGAAAAAGCTCCTTTAAACAGGAATAGTTTCAAGAGGCCAGCAGAATGTTTCCTCTGGTGAGCACACACCGCACCAGCAGTGAGTGAAGACCACGTAACTCTGTCCAGGAACAGGTTTTGCCCTTTCACATGTTAACATCTTCTTAAGGTAAACCAGAAGGTGCCATTTTGAACACACAGCCACTCCCCGACAGAGACCAGTTATCTCCCTGGGCAAAGGCTACTATGAGAGAGAAGCTGCACTGGGAGAAGTTGGCATGACTGTCATTGGCGCTTAGCAGCCTGGGAAAGAGGCCGGTACTGAGGAAATCCAGCTGCCTGCACTCTGCTGAGGCCTGCCAGCCTCTCCCTCCACACATGGCACAGGGCACGGGGCAGCCTGGGTCGGGAGAGTTGTTGCAGCATCTGACTGCCTTTGTATTCTGCATGCAGCACGGAGCGTCTCTCGCTCCTTTCTCGAGTGTTCTAAAGCTGTCTACCTCGAGCTCCGCTATGAAATCAGACATGTTACAGATGAGGACATATCCGGCCGAGGGTGCAAAGCCACTCCTGTGCAGATAACTCGGGAGAGCTCAAGGCCTCCGTCACTGTCTACATGGAGCCTCAAAGTCTGTATAAATTTATAAGATGTACTTTGTAAGACACAATGTAAAAAAGATGATTTTTTTTTCCACACAAAATAGAATATCATTCAAAGAAGGAAGAACACCTCTGTCGTTTTCGGTAACTGTACCTCTTCCTGCTTAGAAATGAAAAATATGATAAAAGACACAAACATCAAAAGGGCACGTTAAGGACTAACTATTGGCGGAAGGCAATGAAACATGCTGACCAGGCTGCACGTCCTTGAGTGTTTTTCAAGCTGTTCAGTTTGGGGTCAAGTGCATGCTAAGGACCCTGCTCTCAGAAAGCTGGTTATTACTGCCAAGAGTTGCACTTCTTGTCTGGCTCGCTGCTATCTTTCTCAGAAACATTTATTGCAGACAGTATTTTCTGAGAGGTTTCAAAATATTCAGGCTTGTAGGCAGCATACAAAGTTCTATTACCGCTGTGATAAAAGGATTTTGTGGTTTCTACGGGACAAATTTGCGCCCCCCCCCCCCCCCCGGGGGCCATACCTGGAGGGGATACCCAAAAGATGTATTTGTAATTAGGATATTTTTAATAAAAAAAGCAACTTTAAAGTGACCTAATTGTTTTAGGGTATGAGTGAACCAGATTGCATTCATCCAGATTGCTCCCTGAATCTTTACTCCAAACAATTTTTTTAAAGCTTCACGAGCCATCCAACCCAAGTTCTTAATTCTACATACAAGCAAACCACCTTGCTCAAGGTCAGAGAGCAAATCTAAAGGGTGGCCACATTCCCTTTCATTCCCGTGGCTCCTGTCAACATCCACGTGCCCTGTGAGTTGGTCGTAAGTGGGGAGACTCAGAGCTCGTGCATTTATATGGCCCAGACATACCATTTCCCCAGCTTTGGCCTTGCTGTAGAGTTTCTCAACATGAAATCAGCTGCCCTTAGCTTCTTACAAGTCCTCTCAACCCCCTAAATCAGGGGAATTGAAATAAAGTTTCTACAACTCAATATTGTAAGTGTTGTAGTAAGGAAAAACCTGCACTATATAATCAAGATGATACCATGCCTGCTGGCGAGAATACCTGCCGCTGGTTCCTTAGATGCCACTGCAAGAATTCTAGAATGGGACCGGAGCCTAGAGAAGAATATTTTCCGGAGACACGATCTCTGGCAAGTTAAGAAGACAAGTTATAGGAAAGCTGCCCCAGAAAGAACCAGCTATCAAGAATGAAGAGTTGGACACGTTGCCCAAGAGGGGATTTATTCTCTTCGGTAACCGCGGGTGCACAGCAATTCCAAACCGGCCTCTGGCTCACTTTTCTGGGAAAAACTCAATTAAACTGTAAACACTTAATATTAAAACTTGAGGGACAACCCGGATGTGCGAAAATTAATGCAAAGCTTTGGTAACGTCAGGATAGATCACGTTTGTCTTACGTTCTTTGACAACGGGGCCTGCCAGTCAGTCAGGGAACATTAGAACCAGGCAGTCGGAGAAATGGGAGCTGGCAGAGACCCGGAGGGTGGACACTGGCACTTGCTCAGTGCACGGGCACAAGGGGAATGCCGTGTGTGCGAACGGGGCTGCCGCAGACCGGGGTTTGGGAATCACTGCACCCATCGGGCAACAAGGCAACTTTCTAAAAGAGAATTAATTACGCCATGATTCATAGTCACTGGCGGTGCTATAAATACTTTTATGGAAGTGTTTTTCTTTTCCTTTTTCCTTCCCCTTTTTTTCCAAGTAGGCTGCGTGGACGAGCATGGCTTCCAGGACTCAGAACCGCAGCTCAGATTATAGAACATTAGGGCCGGAGGACTCCTTACAGTTTACCCGACACCCTTCAAGGTGAGGACATTGGAGCCCAGGGAGCCTCAGGAACTTCCAGAAGGGCGCAGAGTTAGGGCCTGGCACGCCTCGGGCTGGACCCCCGCTCTCCTGAATCCCAGCGCAGAACGCATTCCTCCACACCTTGTCATTTTCCAGGGCCGGCGAGGCTGCCTGGACAGGGCGCTGTTTTCTGCCCTTACCCTCGGCCCCAGAGCCCCGCAGCCAGGGCACCTGAAGACTTTCTCTGCCCAGAGTTCAGTGGCGTGGTGCTGTTTCTGAACATTGCTTTAACGAGAAGGTATTTTTAGCTCATCTTCTGGAGCATTCCTTCCAACTCTCTGTCAGAGGGAGGGGTTCAAGCTTAGAGGCCAGAGTAGCCCCGGTGTTTTTTGTGTTTTTTAATTTAAGAAATTCCATTCAGTAATCCTTTAGTGAAGGCCTTCCACGCAGAAAGCATTGCAGTAAGTGCTTCGTGGATGCAGATCTGAGTACAGGGAATCCCTCTTTCTAACGAGTTTGCAGGCGGTTGTGGAAGGAAGCAGGCATGGCGGGCTGCATCAGAAAGCTGGTTAAGAGACACATTGGAAACTGGGAAAAGAAGGTGCTAGAAAAAGACTTATTAGGAGTTGTGTAGGTTCCAGGTGTGCTTGGGGCCCAGTGAAAACGTTACTTAACTGTGCCATGGCTCACGTCTTTAGAAAGTAGGGAACTAGTACCTACTTTCTGGGGGTGTTGTGAAGATTAAATTTGGTCAACTGGTCAAAATGCAACGAATGGTGGTTATTACTGTTATCACTGGCACACATCTAGGATGAAACATTAACTAGAAGATGTTTGAGGGAAGGACTGGGGAGCAGAGGAGACAGGAAAAAATAACAGGTGTTTGAATAATGTACAGTCTAGTGAATAATAAAGTATCAGATAATTTTGTAAACAGTGACAGATGTACTCACTGATGGAAGATGTTGATAATGGGTTTGGCTGGCTATGTAGTATGTGGAAGCCATCAGTACCACCTTCACAGTCTTTCTATTTTCTTTTGTTGAAACATATTTTTATTGATTTCAGAGAGGGAGAGATAGAAACATCAATAATGAGTGACAGTCATTGATCAGCTGCCTCCTGCATGTCCCCTTCTAGGGATGGAGCAGGGCATGTGCCCTGACCGGGAATAGAACCTTGACTTCCTGGTTCATAGGTCTGGGCTCAACCACTGAGCCACACCAGGTGAAGAGGTTCTGTGGTCTGCTATGCAGGGAGCTCAAGCTTACATACTCATCAGAAGGTGTCCAAGGCCTAGTATTTCTCCAGTGTTTTCTCAAGTGTATGGAGAAACAACTGAAGTATCCTTGTTCTCGGTCCAAGGAAGCCAGTCTTAATGGAATCTCCACAAGCTATGAAAACTGTATGCCTAATTTTCCAAAGCCCACTCTCTCTTAGTAAAAGTAACTCTTTCTTATAAATCGTACTGTCTGTCAGAATGTTCTCAGCTCCTAAACTGTTTGCAGCTAGCTTTTAGCTTGTTTGGAGTGGCATGAAGAATTGAGAGGTTTCTTAAATCTGGTGTGGGAAATGGAAGGAATTCAATTTTTGGTGGTCAAAAGAAAAATTGGGGAAATCATTTTTTTCATATCATTGAGAAAAACACAGGCCTTGTTCTTTGGCCTTTATTTTTATAAAGAAGCTTGTTAAGGATCAAAACAGCATCTGAGCCACAAATTCCCTGAGCATCATGTTTTATTTTACACTCATCATTTGGAAATGGAAGGGATTCGTGTTTAAGAGATGTTTCCCTGGATAAAAGTGTTTTCTTCTCTGTGCCTGTTCATCCTCTAGGGCTGTCTTGAGAGTTGTACCGGTTCTAGATTTTTACATATTTCTCAACCAGCAGAACCCTACCAGGCAAACACTCTTTGTTCATTCTTCGTTGCTGGACTTGTATTTGCTCACCCATGCTGACATCTTGGGCACATCCTGGCCTACAACCAACTAAGGGATATGTTGGTATGGAAGGATGAAAGGAAGTAACCTCTCTTGCATGGTTAGCTTAGGGACAGTATTCAGTTTTCTCTATCTTATTCTTATCAGAGGTGGAGAGCACCTGGTTCTTCTCAGTGCACTTCCACCTGTGTTATATAATTTAGTTCTTGTGCTGTTCTATCTCGTTGGTGGCTTGATGTCCTTATTCATCATTCACTCCCCAGATGGAAGTGTGCGATGCAAGGTTAGGTATCAAAGGTACAGTATGGAAGAAGTCATGTTCTCTGCCTTCAGAGAGGTTCCAAATAGAGAGAAATAATGTTACAGGGAAATGACTGTTGCATGGGAATGCAGAGGGAGATAATAATGTTTTGAGATTGTAGTAGACACTGTTTATGAAAACGACTTGGCCTTTACCATGTCGGTGCATGCTGGTCCACCTGCCAGCTGCCAGCACCTACATATCTTTACTCCAGGGGGGCTTCCTCTGGTCACCCAGGCTAGCCATCCCTGGCCACTGACTGGTGGGCACAGTGTACAAACCAAAGCTCCTTTTGCTCCTCAGATGAGTGACTCTAGGTGCCTGCTCCATACTTTTTCTCTACTTTCTCTATTGGATGGTAATCCCTGACTTTCTGTTTCAAAGGGAGTTCAAACTAATTAGAGGAATTAAATGGCTGAGAAAATAACTGTGTTTTTTTTTCTTAACCCATACTTATAGGCCAATCAAATTTAATACTCTTAGCATCTGTCTTCTCTTTTTTTTTAAGGACCTATATTTACTTATGTAGCTGCAGTGGATTGGAGAACAAATTGTTCCAAACACTCCTTTCCTCCTACTTTCCCACCCTTGATCCAGAACAATATTGTCTTCTAGTTCAGGCTTTCTCCGCTGAGCCGGACACGCTATGTATGTGGTGGAAGGAAGGTGCGGTAATTTATCTAGGATCATGGCTTACTGCTGCTTGGTCCCCCGCCTTCTGTAGCTGTTCAGAAGGCAGAAGGCAAGAGGTTGATTTGGGCCCCAAGTTGTCATCTCAATGAGCAGGATGCATCTTAACCAGTCCGCTGCCACCAAATTTTGAATTTAATGAAAAAAGGCCTGCCGCTTGTGTCTATAGATACTTAGGGCATACAAATGGCTAAAGTGGTTCAAATCCCAATTTGTAGGATTATTTTTCTCAGAAACAGAGCCTGCCCATACTTTTCCAGCTCCTTTAGTGTTCATCGCAGCAGTATCCAGTGATTCCTCAGACTTCACTTACTCCTAAGCCAAACTAATAGATATGAGTTCTCATTCTTACAAGCCCAACTGAGATGTTCTGGCCATTGCCTTTCACTGTAGGTTTGTGACTTTTACTTCACTATGATGGGGACCATGTGCTCGCTTTTTATGTTCGCCTAAATTAGAAAACTTTAATGAATGCTTTATACACCTCCATCCCAACAAATATTTATCTTCCTTAACTTTCTAGTGTTCTGTTCATTTATCCCCATTCTAGCCATTATGAAATCCATTAACTATAATTACAAAACTCCATTAAGATTCAGTACTCAGCAATTAATATTCATCATCTGCAGTCTTCTGAATGAATATCTGTTTATTTCAGTCCTTTAGCTGCAACATTTAAAAGTGAAGTTTTATAAATGGATAAGGGCCTCAGCCGCCTTGACTGTTTTCTTTCAGCTGAGAAGTGTGTGATTTCTTCAAATATTGCAGGCTCTCTCTTTCACAGAACTTATATGAATGCCCCTATTGATTTTTTTGAATCTAGAAAAGGGAAAAAATTGGAATTACAGAATTCAGAGCTATTTTTAGAAAGGTATGTAACAATCAAAAGATGTATTTAGAGTTTTTTTTTAAGGCAATGCTATCATGTTGTCAATGTGGTGTGTAGTCAGTAACTGAGAATGCAGGTTAAAATGATGATCGTTGTCAAATAAAATTGCCATCATCATCTAAAAAAGCTAATGTTGTACTACTTCCAGTCAGAGTTCTTGGTTGACACAGAAACTAACAAACCAACTAAATCTTCCCATACAAAAATTTATAAAATGAGTTTACTACATGTGTTTCTGCTGTTCATTAGCATCATTTATTTGTGTGTCCAAAGCAAGATTTGGTCATATATGAAAAATGGCTAGAGATGGTAGCTAGAGTTATATATGCTTTAAGCTCATGTGAACCTAGTAGGGTCAAAGGGTAAAAACAATTTCTTTCCCTCCCACAGTTGGGATGATGACCAAGTTAAACCTCTTAACCAAGACACCCTGAGGGACATCATTCTTTTTCACAATTTGTCTAGCCCTTCTTCTAACTGGGCCTTCACTGACTATTATCACCCGCTTATCCTTTCTCCCTGTCTAGATGGCAGATTCTCTAGTGGTCCACGGTACCCTTAGAAGTAGGAGACCATGCTTTTGTCAGTCCAATTGTACTTAACATAGTGCTTTCTATGTAGTATACTCTCAAAAATCATTTATAACACTCTAATTAAAAATCACAGCATGGAGTGCCTTGCATATTAAAAAAAACAAAACCCTCAAAATGTGTGTTGAATGATTAGACATAATTTTTGGTATAAATAAACATTTAGAAGCTACGCAAGTTTCCAAATGTAGGGTCCTCAGGATTTTATAAGTGGAGTTCCACCCAGAACTCAATCAGGAGCATCAGGAAATTTATTTATATGTTATGCTGCTAATATAACACAAAAAAAATGAGGAAGAGAACAGTCTTTCCCCAAAGAACCTTACTTTCCCCTTAGAGGTTAGTGTTCTAATGTTATTTTAACGACGTTGTGTCTTAGGAGTTTGGGTTGTCGAGGACTAAAAATTGAGGTCATTATGGCTTCTCCAGGTATTTTACACTCCTTGAAATGAGTCTGCTCTCCATCGTGGAGAAGTAATAGACTGAAAATAGATACCTCCACAGAGATCCTAAGAGGTGAGCTCTTTCAAAGGGGAAATTGCTCTTGCTCAGAGAAATGTTCTCACCATTTTACTTTTTTTGATTGTTCTTTCACACCTTATTTGACATAGGAAGACATTTTCTTTAATTACCGTAATGAAATGTGTAGCTCATAGGAAGTGACTCAAAGGAAAAAGGTGTCGACTCCTTTGAGCTGATAACATAGAAGCTGGTGACCACACAGGAAGGCCCTCAACATGGAAACACAATGTTAATTTTGTGCCAGGATTCCCTGGCCAATTAAAAGGCATTGTATTATGTTACATGACTTCATGACAGCACTTTAATATGCATTACATGTATGGACTTCACTTGCATGTTGTTCTTTAAACTTGAAGTGCATACTTTTCTTAGCTTTGAGTCTGAAATGAAGAAGCCGGTATTTGTTCATTCACTCAAGTATAAATCGAGTATCTATTATGTACACAGCATTGAGGATCTAAGATATAGACTTGAACAAAATAGTGTTCTTTTTCAGCCCTGGACTATTAGGATAATATTGAGAAGATGGGGGTGAAGATAATGAACAAACAAGTAAATAATATAAAATATTACAATCTAAATTTTATAAAAGGCTAATATGCTAAGTGTCCCTCTGACTATTTGACCAGTCGCTATGATGCATACTGACCACCAGGGGACAGATACTCAATGCAGGAGGTGCCGTGATGCACACTGGCCCTGTACAAAGAAATGGCACCATGAACCTGATGCCTACAAAGCAACATTTGGCTTCCCCCAAGTGGGATACAGGCTCCTCCACCACCCCAAAACAACACCCACCAAATTGCAGCCAATGCTGCTGAGACACCATGGCACAAAATGCAGCCCACAGCCCAGCCCAGCCCAGTCCAGAAACAGTCATTGTGGGCACCAGGTAATGACATCAGGCAGCAATGCTCAGCTTTTTCTCCCTAGCATCTCACCTCCTTGCAGTTTCTTCAGCCCAAGAACACAACTTGCTTGATAGCCAGGTGAAAACATTTTTCACTTTAACCAAATGTCTGTGAAGTGTTTTCCTGGGCCTCATCTCATTTGATTCTTACAGAAGTCCTGGAGTAGGTAGATAAGGGACTCAGTAGAATTCTATATAGTTCTATTAGCTGGAAAACGGATATTTAGAAAGTTTAGAAACTTGAACCGACTGAAAAGAAATAAGAATTGGTGGATCTTGGAAATGACTTCAGGATTTCTCACTGTGCAGAATATAGTCAAATACTGCTGCAATGAAATATTTTACCCTTTGTTCTCTCTACGTGATCATAATAATAACCTGATTTGTGTTGATATTTATTGCTGTGTTGCTGACAATTAACTGGAAGAGAAGCTGGGGTGCTTCACTGGACTGAAAAAAGTTGAGCTAAATCAGAAAGCAGATCTAACTAAGCAAGTTTATTTTATCTATACTAATAAAAGGGTACTATGCTAATTAGACTGGGAGACTGGACATTTTCTAGTGTCTGACTTCCTTCTGGACAAAGCCATAGTGGTGGGGGCTGAGGCAGAGGTGGTTAAGGATGATCAGGTCAGCAGGGAAGGGTAGTTGGGGGGAATCATGTCAGGAGGGGAGAACAGCTGGGAGGGACTAGGCCTGCAAGGGAGGGCAGTTAGGTGTAATTTCTTTTCAATGTGTGTGAATCTATGCACCGGGACACTAATAAAACTATAAACACACACACACACACACACACACACACACACACACACACACACATGCACACACACACACACACGTATAAATACACACACACACACATGTGTGTGTGTGTGTGTATGTGGGTGGGATGTGTGTGTGGGGGGTGGTGTATCAAGTTCTTATAAATGCACTGGAAAAAACTGAAAGAGGGAGAGGAAGAAAATATTGCCAGTAAGGTCATGGATTTCTGTTTTAAATGGTGACCAAATAAATGCCCCTGAGGAGATAACTATATGATCAGAGGTCAGGTGTAAGTTTAATGAGACAGCGTGGGTTAAAGTAGATTTTTCCAGACAGAGACATCTTTGAACTTGCTGTTCTAAGCAACACCCTCTTCCAAGGGAAGGCAAGAGGCTCAGCAATGAGGGCGAGTGGTAGGGAGATAAGAAAAGTAGCATGGACCAGACCATGAGCTTCTGTTGGCTTTGATAAGACCTCTTGATTTTATTCTAAATGCTTGCAATACACACACATGCACACACACACACACACACACACACACATATACAGTATATATACATATATTCACACATATGTATACATATATATATGTATACATATATACATGTATATATTTATGTATGTGTGTATATATACATATGGTCTTTGAAACACCAACTTCCATGTCATAGCAACAACCTCTTCTATCTCTTTTCCTTTCCTTTACTTGAGTTTTTATTCTACACCAGGTTCTTAATATAGAAAGGAAAAGGACCCAACATTTATTGAGAATGTGACAGCCATTGCACAAAGAGAATATTCCCATTTGATCTTTACCACCTTCTGGGATGGAGCTCAGGTTAATTAATTAGTCACACAGTAAATGGGAGAACTGGGATTCCAGGTTAGGACTGTTTGACCAAAAATTCTGTGTCCATCCTACTTCGCCACACTGCCAGCTAGATGCTCCATGGTTCAAGGACCCTCCATCCTCTTATCTGAAAATTGTTTGAGTGGCTTTACCTTAAATTTCAAGCTGTATGAGAGGTTTAAGTCAATTGCATGTGATAAAGCCAACAGGACTATGTTCGCGTTGTTTCTAGTCCTTGTTGTAAGATTCTCACATTCTTAATTGACTGCCACAGGGGGTGATCTAAAGTAATTGACTAAAACCCTGGTTAATGTGGCTCACTGGGCTGGAGCATCATCTCATACACCGAAAGGCTGTAGGCTCAATTTCTAGTTAGGGCACCAACCTAGATTCCAGGTTCAATCCCTAGTTGGGGCATTTACAGGAGACAACAGATCAATGCTTCTCTTTCACATCAATTGTTCTCTCTTTCTCTCTCTTCCTTTCCCTTCCCCTCTCTAAAATCAATAAACATCCTTGGGTGAAAATTAAATAAATAAGTACAGAAATAAAGTAACTGGCTAGAACGGGACCTACTGGGCTGGTCCATAGAGCCTGTGGCTAACAGGTTGATGATGAGAAGAGCAGCTCTAAAGCCCAGACTGGTTCCGATCACCCCTTTGTTATGGTTTTTAAATCTTTTTCTCTCATATAAATTATGTGTCCATTCTTCACATTAGCCTAATGAAATAATTAGGCAGCCTTGCCCAATGCAGAGGAAAAGTCTTCATTTGATATGAACTCAGGGCTAAGTTGACATTTCTGAAACGTATTTGCTTTTAGAATTAGCATTAATCACGACTTCTTCCCTCGCAATGCAATTACATATTGACCTTCTGTGCATGAGTATTAGATGCATATTAGTAGCCGACTAGATTAATCAGAGCTTTAGGAAATCTAATTTAGCAGAATATTGGGCACACAGTAATCATTGAATAATTTAGACAATTAGTGTATATCATTGTCTGACAGTGGGCCAATGTAATCCTATGAACTTTTATAATTATATTTCACTGTGTATACCAGTTATTAATTGTTTTGCATCAACAATGAGTTTGGGTAGAGGGGATATGGTTCTTGGAAGAGAGAAACATTGCTGTCTGTCAGTTGCTTGTCCTCTGTCCTCCATGTGTTGTTAATCCTCACCTGAGGATATTTTCCCATTGATTTGGAGAGAGAGTAGAAGGAAGGACAGAGAGAAAGAAACATCAATGTGAGAGAAACACATAAATTACCAAGCCCTGTATCCCGTGCTATGTGTGTAGACTTAGGCTGGGGTTGGAAGGGAGCTGTGGTGTGTAAGACATTTGCCATACATCTGTCTTATGGACGGTTGTTTCTCAACATGAAGGGCATTGGATTATAGCCCAGCACCTGATTATGTAGAGATTTTTGTCTTCTCTTAAACATTTCAAATTTGGGATGTATTTGTTCTCTACCCTCTCCAGTGATTTTCTTTTTAATATTAAAGTGTCCTTCCAAACAAGAACTAACATCTACCAGTCATACAGTCAGTAAATATGTGTGGATTGATGACAATTTACAAGACAGTGCTCTATATCGGAGACAGGACTGTGAGCAGATTTGACAAGTATGCTTCCTCTTCCTTTTCTTTGACGTCGTGGTCATTGTGTGGAACTAAGGTCATTCACATGGGGGGAGCCTCTTTGAAGTCTGCACAAAAACAACACATGACCCCAAAGATTAAAAAAAATGATTTCCTCCCATGACAAAGAGAAGAGTTCACATGTCTCTCTTTATTCTGTTTTGTGAAGAGGAAATGGGAGATTGAGTAAATCTTAAGGTTTTATTTTTTTTTAAATATGGATATTAAACCAGAAAAAAAAGGTGAACAAAAGCCACAACAATAGCCACAAAAAACGAGGAGTCTTCTGGCTCAATCCAATGCAGTGACCGAGGCTGGGTCACAATGAGGATACTCCGTGGACTGTCTACCTATAAAAGATGAAGCACAAAGAAGAAAAAGCGACCGTCCTCTGGCTTCCTTTTAGCAATTGTGACCATACACAGAGAATTGGCTGCCTTATCTGGTTTGGCACAGTGGATAGAGAGAGGGTCAGTCTGTGGACTGAAGGATCCTGAGTTCGATTCAAGGCCAGATACCTTGGTTGCAGGCTTAATCCCCAGTCCTGGTTGGGGCCCATGCAGGAGGCAACCAATTTACGTGTTTCTCTCACATTGATGTTTCTTTCTCTCTGTCCTCCTTCCTTTCACTCACTCTCAAAATCAATGGGAAAATATCCTCAGATGAGGATTAACAACAACAAGAATTTTAAAAAGAATAAAACAAGAGGATTGGAAAAAGGATAATAATCACCCATTTGATTCATATGAACAGTAATTGTTTTATTTTCACAAAGACAAAACAAAAGCCATTCTCCTCTAAAATGCGGGATTGTTACTAAATTATCAGACAATCTGTTCTACTGTATTTTCTATTGGTGCGTGTTTTACCTATTGTCCTCAATAATAGTGTATGGCCATGTTCCAGAGGAAATGAAAATAATTTGGGGATTATGCATGTATTAACCCTATTCTGAAAAGATAATTTTTCCCAAACAAGGTTAATAGTCATGTTTCTATTGTTAATTTGTACTTACCCCTCCATTTCAGTTCTCACCATTCATGGGCGATGCACTTACTTACCTCACTTCACACAGTTCTGCTTTATGGGAAACTCTACCATCTGTTCCCAGTGCCATAATAACCTGCCATGAGGTGTAGGTTTATAGCAGCGTTGGCAAATTTGGGGGCAGGGGAGGAATGGCAAAGAGAGTAAAGAAAAAGAAGAAAAAGAACAGGTGATGGTCAAGTTCATTAGTGGAAAACTTTCAGGTTAGCAAAGCATTTTGATGGCACAATGTACAATGAAGCTTGAATTTCCCAAAGTTGTGTTTATTACTATATCCACTATGAATATTATTAAGTCCTTTTCCACATGCAGAGCGATTGGCCTTTGAGAGTTTTTCATTGTCATCTGATGCACATGTGAGATCACTTTGGAGAAAGAAGCACTGAGACTATTTTCTATTCAAAAGAAAGCAATTCAATTGAAACATTTCACCAACAAGATATATGAATGGACACCACACCCCTAAAAAGATGCTCAATGTCATTAGTCATTAGGAACATGCAAATTTAAGCAACAGCGAGATACTGTTTCACACCCTCAAGGGTGATAATAATAAAAAAAAATAGGCAATAATAATTGTTCAAGATGTAGAGAAATGGGAACTCTTATACATTGCTGGTGGAAATGTAAAATGATTCAGCGCTGTGGAAAAAAGTTTAATAGTTTCTTAAATTTGCTGTACAACCCAAAAATGCCAGTCCCAGATATCTGTCTACTCGAGAGAAATGAAAAGTATGGCTACACCAAACATGCATGTTCATAGCATCATGGTGCATAATAGGCAAGATCTGGAAATGGCTCAGATGTTCCTTAACTAGTAAAGGGATACAAAATTGTATCTCCATACAATGGACTACGATAAGATAAAGTACCAATGCGTGCTTCACCACAGATGAACCTTGAAAACATTATCCTAAGTGAAATAAGCCAGGCACAAAAACAAACAAAAAAAAAAACAACAAAGAGAGTATGATTCCATTTACATGAAATGTCAGAAAACACAAGTATAGAGAAAGAGAGAAAAGATCAGTGGCTACTTAGGGCTGCGGCAAAAATAGGAATCGCCAGTGCCCGGGTGTGAGTGATCTTGTTGGGGTGATGAAAATGTGCTGAATTTGGACGGTAGTGGAGATTCACAACTGGGTGTGTTTCCTAAGCATCACTAACTCACACTCTTGGAACAGGTCTGAGACCTGTGGGTGTTGGTGCAGGTGTTCCATCCTGGTCAGTGTGGAGAGGAAGGCTAGTTCTGGGCGGTGGGGGTGGGGGTGGGGGAGGAGAGACTTGCTGAGAGTTGGTTGAATCTCTGTCTCTGTCTGTGCCACCTGCCCCCCTAGGAAACCTTTATGACCCATAAAACAGGAAATAGGCCATTCCTGGAGCTCAGGTTTTCTATTTTCCTGCCCCACCGGGTAGCATAAAATCCATATTAACCTTCAATTTTATACATTTCAGGTGTTCAAAACAGGGTCCAGGGTGGTGCAGGGGACTTAAAAAGCTGAACATTTGACCTCTGCACCCCAGAATCAGGTGTGGGCAGAAAGAAACAAGACCCCTGGCAATGACACAGATCCAAGGCCAGATGAGCAATAAAGCTGGCAGACAAGCAGGGAGACGTGTCACAGGAGAGGCCAACCGGCGGATTTCAGTGTGTATCCTTCACACGTAATGGGAGCTGCATGTATGAACACGGACGTGAAATCTGGGAAGTTACAGTCATTTTTCCTTCCCCTTCTGCAGTTACCACAGCTGCACCTTCTCTGCGATGTGCTTTCTGAAAGCAGCAGCTTCGTCTTCTTTCATTGCGTCCATTGCTTGGGTGTTGGTTACACTGGACACTCTGCTGGATGGAGGGACGCACTCTGGAAATAGATAACCTTGTTTTCCAGGGATCTGCCGTTTAGTGGAAAGACACAGCCTCACACAGACAGACAAATATTGCCATGAAACAGGACAGCAGATGCCGACAGCCGGAATTACCGGTGGTAATTCCCAGAGGGATTGCATTAAAATTGGAGGGAAAATGCCTGGCTGGTGTGGCTCAGCTGGTTGAGCATCGTCCGGTGTACCGAAAGGCTGCTGGTTCCATTCCTGATCAGGACACATACCTGGGTTGTGAGTTTGATCCCGTGGTCTGGGAACCTACAGAAGGCAACTAATTGATGTTTCTCGCTCTCTCTCTCTCTCTCTCACTCCTTTCTTCTCTTTAAGCATGTCCTCAGGCGAAGATGTAAAAAAAATAAATAAAAGTTGGGAGAAAAATGAAAATAGAGTTTCCCTACTCCAGCCCCTTGCTTCTCAGTCAGGATCGGCAGCGTTGGCATTACCTGGAAATGCATTAGAAATGGAAGACCTCTGACCCCATCCCCGTCCTTTGAATCCGAATCTGCACTCTTAAAACAGGCCATTCTTTCACAGAAACTCTAGAACTTGATCCCTGTCCTCTTGGGTCTGGTCCTATAGTCGGAATCTTTTTAACAACTCATTAATTATCCTTATTGCGAGTTCTGTTATTACATAATTTTAACCAGGAGACTCACATGAGCAGCCCTGTCTGTTAAGGCCCAGGGGTGCACTGAAGGATTGCAGGGCTCGGCTTCGGAGATACGGGCGGCATAGATTGTCTCCTATCTGACAGGAACCTGGCCGGGGACTGCCCTTCCCCAGCGGGACCGCCTGGAAACCACTATCAGGTGCTAATGATTTCGGAGCCAGACAAAAACAACCGAGAGGCGCACACAGATTTCTGGCTGTCAGCTCCTTCCTGGCCACTATTCCCTGGAAGGCACTGCTTGTTTTCAAAGGGAGCCGCGGCGGAAGGTCTATATTCTTGTTTGCAATTCCTTCAGGTCCTGAAAGCAGAGTAGTATGCTGACCTGATTTTCCAGGCCAGGGTTACCCCATAGGTCAAGGGGATAATTGCAGAGTTTTGATGTGTCGTGAAAAAGGATGGTCATTGGATCACGAGGTCAGCTGGGGAGAAAAGTTGCCCTTTCAGGGTAACATAGATGACAGATGACATCATCATTGGCTGCGGCCATGCTCGCCTTTGGGACTCAGAGTTTCATAAATTATCACAGATTCGTGTTTGTGCAGCACGGATTGTGTGGAGGCAAGAAGATATAATGCATTTGTAGGAATTGCTAGTACTAGGAAAGAATTTACCAAGAAACAGAGATTGCTGCTTAAGTGAGTGTGAAATCACATCTGTCCACTCCATTTGAAAATGGACCATTGTGCTACACCAAAGAACTGTTTTTCTTCCATATCTTTGTTGTTGTTAGCATTAGTATTAGTAATTATTACATGAAATACAATTTGTGGCTTATTTTAAAATTAAATTTTCACATTTAACCTTGTCATTTAAACTTCTTTATAACCACATATTCTCTGTAAACATAACGTTTTGTCAAGGGCCAGATAATAAATATTTTAGACTTTGCAGGTCATACAATCTGCAGTAATTGCTCAACTCTACCCTTGCATTATGAAAACAACCAAGGAAAAATATGTAGATGAAAGAACATGGCTGTGTTACAATAAAACTTTATTGACAAAACCAGAAAAAAATGAACAGCAGGCTGCACTCAGTCCATAGCTATAGTTTGCTGATCCCTGAACTATAGAAAATTACATTATAGTATCTCGTAGATTTGCCTTAACTTACTTAACCATTTTCTTATTGTTGGCCCTTTGGATCATTCCATAGCTATTCTTATGCTAGTAAAACAATTTAAACAAATGTCTCTGATTAAAACTTTGTCTGCATTTCCAAAATTGCGTCAGAATGGATTCCTACCAGTAGAATTTCTAGGTCAAATCTACCAATACTTTTAAAGCTTCCTATTCTTTTGCTACTTGTGGGGAGTGTAAATTGGTGTGTCATTTATTGAAAGTACTGTGGTGATACCTAATGCTGCCTCCCCAAGATCTTACTAGTTTTAAGTATGTTTATTTGTAAAGGAAAGCACAGGTGCACGGATTTTGTGTTTTATAAAAAATGTCTCAGTGTCAATGTTTTGCATGTGTATAACAGATTACAGTTCAACTTTTATTCCAAGTTATTGTCCATTTGCATTTCTTCTAAGTTTTATATGTTTTTTTCCTCTTCCTTTTACCAGTTTGTCTTTTCCTGTCCGGTTTTATTTACATTATATGTATTTCAGGGGATAAAAATCTGAGAGCACGAGTTCTAGAATCAGACCATCAAGGTTCATACTCTGGTTCTGTCATTTCTTGGCCCTGGAAACCTCTGTGACCTTCCTCAAGCTTCTTATGCCCCAGCTTTCATATGTCTTTAACAGAGTCATTGAGAGTATTTGCATCTTATTGTTGCTTTGAGAAAAGTGCCTAAAGGACTTTCTACTTTCCTTACCCACAATAAATGTCCAATGAACATTACCTATGGAATGATAGTGTGAAGGCACAGTTCCTTCAAGATGTTCATGGTCTAGCTGGTGATCAAATTCATTTTTTAAATATATATTTTCAATTGATTTCAGAGAGGAAGGGTGAGGGAGTGAAAGACAGAAATATCAATGATGAGAAAGAATCATTGATTGGCTGCCTCCTGTACACCCCACATTCGGGATTGAGCCCTCAACTGGGGTATGTGTCCTGCCTGGGAATCAAACTGTGACCTCCTGGTTCATAAGTTGATGCTCAACTACACCAGCCGGGCCAAGTACATTTTTTACCTCTGTTTTTTAAACTTATTACAGCTTAATTTTTAAAAATTTCCCTGAATATTATTTTGGTGTAAAATAGGAAGTCAGGCTCTAAAATGATTTATTTTCCAAATAGCTAGCCAATTATTCTAATACTTTTATTGAATAGTACATTCCTTCCTCGTTAGTTGGTGCTGTGACCTTTATCAAATATTTTGCTTTTACACACTCTAGGATCTGCCTCTGGGGAACCTTGTCTTAAATTTTTCTGCTGGTTTATTCTGGATTCTTCATCACCGACTTAATTATTGTGACTTTACGATATGTTTACACCCAATAATGTAGCTCACTGCATTAGTCTAGTTTCCCATTTATTTTCCCTTAGATATTCTCATACATTATTCTCTCTGTCGTGTTTTATAGTCCTGTTGTCTGTTTCTAAAAATAATTGCTGTTACTTGAATTCGGATAGGGGGGTGTTAGAATAAAAACTACTTAGGAACTAATAGTTGGCTTGTGATTAATAGTCTTTTTAGAAGAGCTGATGATTAAACCAGGCACAGAAAGAGGATGGATAAGGGTTTCCAGCTGTCCTGGCTGGTGTGGCGCAGCTGGTTGAGTGTCGTCCTGAGCACTGAAAAGTTGTCGGTTTGATTCTTTGTCAGGGCACATGCCTAGGTTGTGGGTCTAGTCCCTGGTTAGGGCATGGATGGGAGGCAACTGACCAGTTTCTCTCTCACATTGATGTTTCTCTCTCTCTCTTTTTGTCTGTATCTCTCCCTTTCTCTCCCTTCCTCTCTCCAAAATCAATAAAAACATATCCTCTGGTGAGGATTAAAAAGAAAATAACAATTCTTGGCAGGTATCTAATCCCTGTGAACAACTGTTGATTTAGATGTCATTCTGTTTTTCTGTCTGAGTCCCAAGATCGTCTTCACATGTCTGCAAAGAAAGTTTATTTTGAGTAGGGTTATGAAGAATAAAGGGCTTTTTAAACAGGCAGATAATGTGGGTTCTCTCTCAGCAAGGCAGCCATGCACAGCCAAAGAGGGAGCCTGCAGCCTTTCCTTCACAGCGCAGAAGAAGGAGTAATTGAGATCAGACCGAGGAAGCAATTCATATCTCAAGGTGCCCACCCACTTCCTGATAAAGGATAGCTGCAAAATAACACACCCCCTGTTTTTCCTAAGGGGCAAGAAAAGGGCATTTAGTCATTCACTAGCGGCCCAGCCCATGATTAAATTGTGCAGGTAGGGTACCTAAGCCTCGCCTCCTGCAATCAGGGACATCTTCTGCCCATTCGCCAGTCCCCCCGCCAAACGCCGCCTCTGCCGCCGGGTGGTCAGGCCATTGGGATCTCAGGCTGCTCCCGGGCTCAGATCTGAGGGACAGCAGGGCGCCCAAGTCTTCACCTCTATGCGCGTGCACTGGGCTGGCCTCTGATAGAATGCGCTGCCTGCTTGGGGTGCTCATGCAGCCACCTCTGCCACTGCTGCCACGGCTTGATGCACTTACAAAGGCCGCGGGGTGTGCCTGCACCCTACCCTTCCTGGTGTGAGTGGTCCTGAGCAGGCCAGGCAGGTCAGGTGCACGCACATGGAGGTCAAGTTGCCGGCACCTGCTTTCCCCCAGGCCTGAGCCCCTGAGCACCCAGGGATGAGTTGGTGATCCCAAGGCCTGACTGCGAGCCTGGTCCTCTGGCCACCAATCCCAATTTATCCATTCACCATCACTGATCCATCGGAGCCTGTGGGTGGGAAGGGTGGGGGAGAGGGAGGAGGGGCTAAGAGAGACCAAGAGGTCAGCATTTCAGCTCAATCCCACCAGTCCCCAATCCCACCCCACCTCCACTCATGGACGGAAAGGGACCCAGAAGTGGTCAATGCCACCTTATGGCAATGGGTCGTTTGGTCCTTTCGGTTGTGACACCTCTTGGCCTTTTATTATCACGACTAGAGGCCCAGTGCACAAAATTCGTTCACAGGGAGTATGTCCCTCAGCCCAGCCTGCACCCTCTCCAATCTGGGACCCTAGAGGGATGTCTGACTGCCTGTTTAGGCCCAGTATGAGTAGGAGTGGGCCTAATTGGGCAGTCGACATCCCTCTCACAATCTAGGACTGCTGGCACTAAAATGCTCACCTGCCTGCCTTCCTGATTGCCCCTAACTGCTTCTGCCGGCCAGCCTTATCACCCCCTAACCACTCCCCTGCCATCCTGATTGATGCCTAACTGCTCCCGTGCCAGTCTCTTTACCTCTAACTGCCCTTTCCTGCAGGCCTGGTCACCCCAACTTTCCTCCTCTTCAGGCCTGGTCACCCCTAACTGTCCTTCCCTGTAGGCTTGATCATCCCCAACTACCTTTCATTGCAGGCCTGGTCCCTCACAACTGCCCTTCCCTGCTGGCCTGATCACCCACAACTGTCCTCCCTTACAGGCCTCGTCCCTCACAACTACCCTCCTCTGCTGGCCATCTTGTGGTGGCCATCTTATGTCCACATGGGGGCAATAAACTTTGACCACATGGGGGCAGCCATCTTGTGTGTTGGAGTAATGGTCAATTTGCATATTACTCTTTGATTAGATAGGATAGAGACCTGGTGCATGGGTGGGGGCCAGCTGTTTTGCCCTGAAGGGTGTCCTGGATCAGGGTTGGGTTCCTTTGGGACATGGGGTGGCCTGGGCGAGGGGCCTATGGTGGTTTTCAGGCCAGCCACACCCCCAGCAACCCAAGTGGAGGTCCTGGTATCTGGTATTTATTTATCTTCTATAATTAAAACTTTGTAGCCTTGAGTGGAGCCAAGCCTCCTGCTTGCTCCATGGTTGCAGCCATTTTTGTTGGGATTTATTTATTTTCTATAATTGAAATTTTGTAGCCTGGAGTGGAGACCTAGGCTGGCCAAGGTGTGCAGAAAGCTTGGCTTCCTCCATTGCCAGGGGCAACTCAAGCCTCCTGCTCTCTCTAACTCCTTGGCTGCCACCATTTTTTGTTGGGATTTACTTATCTTCTATAATTGAAACTTTGTAGCATTGAGTGGAGGCCTAGGCTGGCGAGGGTATGTGGAAAGCTTGACTTCCTCCATTACCGGGGAAACCTAAGCCTCGTGCTCACACCATGGCCGAAGCTATCTTGGTTGGATTGATTTGCATACTCACTCTTGATTGGCTGGTGGACATGACTTGTGGGTATAGCAGAGTGATGGTTAATTTGAATATTACTCTATTATTAGATAGATTTTCGTATTTACTTAGCCAATGTGAATGCCTACTACCTCTCAGTTTCCAGGAAGTGTTAGAGACAGAGGAACATGGGTGCTGGATGCCAAAATGATGGAGACAGGGCCTTGAGAAATTCACCATAGGGTGGAGAAGAGAGCTATACATAAAAGTAGTAATTTATACCCATGCGTGTGGCAATAACCTTGAACCATGTGCGATGGAAGGATGCATTTTGCCTGGGGGGAAAGGAGGGATTATTGAGATATATGGACCACTAGTAAGTCAGCGGTACAGTATATCTAGCCATTCTAGAATCTAAACTCTCAGACCAACTAATTCATTATCATGCTATAAATATGTTCTGTCTACTCTAATGGAGTCAGGATTCAGATAGAGCAGATATGACTTGGGGATGAAAATAACAGGGACTACCCAGCCTGCATGGCTCAGTGGTTGAGCATTGACCTGAGCCAGGAGGTCATGGTTTGATTCCCAGTCAAGGCCAATGCCCTGGTTGCTCAATTCCCAGTAGGGGGAGTGCAGGAGGCAGCCAATCAAAGATTCTCATCATTGATCATTTCTATCATGTGCTCCTTCTCCCTTCCTCTCTAAAATCAATAAAATATATGTTTAAAAAAAAGAAGTAAAGAATAAATATGAAAAGTATCTGGAGTGAAACCAGGTTATAGCTACATGGTTGTGGCTTGGGATAGAATTCTTTGGTTTTGTGACATTTCACTGTGAAAATCCTGAATAATAAATATTGGGTTGAATGGGCAGAATTTTTAAAAAAAGAATTTATAAGGGACTCTTGTGTATTTTAATGCGTTAATATATGAGTCCTTTGTATTTTAAAAACAACCTTGATATATAAATTTCAAAACATAACTAAAAGCTAATGATGAAAATGTCACATCTTACTAAACTCAAATAATTACTTTGATTTGTATTGTAAATGTTAACTGTGTTCCTCAAGGTGAGAATGAGTTATTTTTTAAATTTTTACTGTTAGGATTGTTAAGTCTTGAATGTTTTTTAATTTTTATTGAATGTATTGGGGTGATATTGGTTGATAAAAGCATATAGGTTTCAGGCATACCAATTTATAATCCAACATCTCTCTATTGTATTGTATGTTCACCACCTAAAGTCAAGTCTCCTTTTACAGTACTTATCTCCTCTTCACCCTCTTCTACCTCCCCTATTCCCTTTCCCTCTGGCAATCGCTATACTGTTGTCTATGTCTCTGAGAGGTTTTATTTTTCCCTTAATTTTTTAACCTTTTTCACCCAGCTGCCCATCACCTCTCCCCTTTAAGAGCTGTCCATTCAGTCTTTGTATCTATGAGTCTGTTTCTATTTTGTTTGTCAGTTTATTTGGTTCATTAGATCCTACATATGAGTGAAATCATATGGCACTTGTCTTTCTCTGACTGGTTTATTTCACTTAGCACAGTGCTCTCCAGGTCCATCCACATTGCCTCAAAGGGTGAGATTCCCTTCTTTTTGATGGCTGAGTAGTATTCCCTCGTGTTTTTGTTTAATGATGAGGAAAGATGCTTGTGACCCTGCAGATTGGGTTTCCAGACCTCTGCCTGTGTGCTTCCATCTGCCAGAGATAAAGGCATCTCATTCAAAGATAATTAAACTTTATTTATTCAGAAATAAATGAACAGATCAGAAACATATTCTTTTGGAACATACATCCTGATCTGCCCTCCCCCTCCACACATACAATTTGGTCATTTTAGCCATGATTAAAATAATATAAACAGCATAGCATAGCTTGGAAAATAATGGTAAAGGAAATTTTCTAGTGAGATTTAAAATTGGAATGGATATTGTTTTAATGGAAGTAAGTCTTGGGGGTGTCACCAAAAAGGATGGTAAATAGTAAAATATAGTTAAGGAACGAATGCAGCTGGGTGACACCTTCTGTAGATGTTGAGTGAGGATGATCATGTTCTCTTCAACTTCCTCATTCTTCGTCTCTGCTAAGATCTTATCAAGTTTTTTATGTCATTTTGTTCTTAACACATTGCGAACAGATCACAAGAATTCTCACTTCATATTACACAGTGTTTTACAAAGTATCATACTTTAAAAAGATATTAGCTTGTAAGAACATGTAATAAATAACTTCAAAATGCAATGGGTATTTAATTTTAAAGTGTGCCTTTAACATGTATGTAAAATGTTTCTTGTACTCGTTCAATAGAAACTTATCCGGCCATTGGGTAAAGCTAGCAATAAAATGACTGGTCCGCAATGTGTTAACATCAAATTAAGATCCCATGAAGGTAAAATCTCACAGAACCAGTTTGTGCCTTTCTCTTTCCGCAATCCAGCTGTGGTTTGGGTGTGCAGAACATCCAGGAACTGCCAGATCAGTCCCAGTTTCCACGGCTCGGAGCACCTTCACCAAATGCTGAAGGGCCTCCTGACCTCCAATAAGTGTGCCTGATTCAAGGGAACTCGGCGTTTCTTGCCACGACCTTGAAAACCGCTTCCATGACCAGGCAGGCCCTGCTCCAACATTCAGAGGAAAATAAATATTTTAATGAAATGATGGGATTTCTGGGAAGAAACGTGACTGGCACCACATATGGGCCCCCTCCTGGGGAGATGAGCCCTGGAAAAATGTTGGACACGTGCTCCTTCCTCCTTGTAGATCATGATCACATCCAGGACCATTGCCCCAGTGCACAGCGGGGCTCTGCCAGTGCGAGGTTTTCTCCTTTTAGAACACCCAGGAGAAATCAGTTTAGTTCCGGGGGGATTTCTCATTTAGATAGAATCTGGCAAGTTCACTTGAGTCTTACCGGGCACCTTATGCAAAAGCACAGGAACGGGAGGCCGGCCAGTGATAAGGAGAACGTGGGACCCTCGCTGGCTACATGACATTGCAGTCATCGTCTGCAAGGTTCAGGTTTTTATTTGCAAAATGGGAGTGATAATTTTGTGTTGACTTATGAGGTCAGAGGATTAAATAAGGACACATACTTAAAGGGCTTAGCATACTGGCCTCTGGCAAGTGCTAGATGGGAGAGAGCAGCTATTCATAACTCCTCCTAATTCCAGGGTCTTGTTTCCTTGGGAACCTCCTTCACCCTCTCCCCCCCCCCCACCGCCCCCAGCCCTACCTTGCACTGATTCTCTTTTAACTATATGGCAGTAACACATTTGTATCTATTTGGAAGGAATTAGGAGATACAAAACAAACCTATTTTCTACTCCTTTGTCATAATGTAAGTTTTCCCTCCAAAATACCCAGAACACAGCCAATTCAAATGCAGTGTGAGAAGGTTCATTGTGTATGAACGGTTGTCTGACTACTGAAGGTAAGACCAAAAGAGAACGGCAGGATGCCTTATTGCTGTCCTGGCTTTGCTAAGCTTAATGGTGAATTCTCGCTGTTGGAATTGGTAACATTAGCATAGAGTCAGTATGCTGGTCACAATGAACTCTGAATTAACTCTGCTCCCTAGAGAGTGGGTACCCTGCCTTCCCGATAAAAGAGAAGCAGGTGGCACCTTCTGTGACTCTCCAGCTTAGTGACTCTGTTCTGTCCATCTCTGAGGCCCTGGGGCTGGCCGGAAGTGGAGAGCGTAATTCCTCCTGCACATGGCACAGGAGTTGCTTTTCGGAAGTTGTAGGGGTGACGATGACTGGGATATGTGTTTGAAAACCCCAGTAGCACGTAGATGAGACTTCCATGGTTTGGGGAAGTTCAGTCTGTTTTGGGCAGGCACCTGGCTCTGCACATGTGGCCTTTGCCATCAATTCCCAGGCTTCCCTGCATTTTTATGATGTTCCATCTGGTTGTTTTGGAACAACTTCCCTCTGTCCACCTACCCCCTCCACCAATAGTGAAAGGTCACAGCAAAAATGACCAGAGCCCAGGTGCTGGAATGGATGTGTCCCTGGCAGAATCCTGCTCGTCTGTAGCAGAGCACACATTTTTCCATTGTTCCGAAAACTACCACCGCCCCATTCCAACTCGGGGGAAACTAAGGCTCCCTGTATAGGTTTATGTACAGCCCTAGCTGGTTTGGCTCAGTGGATAGAGCATCAGTCTGCGGACCGAAGCATCCCAGGTTTGATTCTGGTCAAGGGCACATACCTCTGTTGCAGGCTCTCTCCGGCCCAGGCCCTAGTCGGGGCTCATGCAGGAGGCAACCAATTGATGTGTTTCTTTCACATTAATGTTTCTCTCTTTCCTCTCTCTTCCCCTGTCTCTAAAAACTAATGGAAAAATAGCTTCACCAGGATTAAAAACAACAACAACAACAAACACAAACATGTCTAACTCAAGCAAGAGCCCTTATTGTTTGTTGTAGAGAAAACTAGACCTGAATTATAGCGTACATATTTGTTAGCTCCATTTTCAGAAACAGGACTGACTGGCATATCAGAGGTCAGCAATATTACTGAATGCCAGAATAACATAGTACACACTCACCTTTAAGGTGAAAAAAATTGGCTTGTTTTATGCAAATCCATGAAATCAAAGGGCGTATGGTAATTGGGTTGTATGTTAATGAGAAAGAGAAGAAGGACAATGCATTACTAATGAATTACAGGAATATGAAAAAGGCTTACCAGGAAGTGGCTGAGAAGAATCTTAGGTCTTGACTTCAGTCATCTTAGTTTTACAGATGAGAAAGTGAAACAAAAGGAAATCAAATGCCATCTCAAGGTCACAGATTAACAAGTGGCAAAGTTGAGACCACAAGCTCAATGTTTCAAATTCAAGACCAGTGTTTTCAAAATACACAAGCAAATTGTGTCTTCAACATGATACAGTTTAATTTTATAAGCACCTGCTATTTACCACACCAAGTTAGTTCCTACCACCTCATATTGATACCCCTCAAACACAGGAGCATAGATTCATTGAAGGGATCGAATGAAATGATTCAGAATGTATCTGTTATTTCTTCGAAAGTTATATATGTTTATATTTTACGAAGTAAACTACATTCAGATATAGTATTTTAAGTATTTTAGATGATGGGGAGGCTTGGTTCATGCACTAGGCAGAATGAGTCATAACCATATAACGTCATCAGGACCCCCCAGGGTGAGAAGCTGGCTCCCACTGTGCCTCTCTTCTTCACAGAAGCAGGGCTGTTAGTGGAAGCCCTTGGTCGGTCCCTGGCTAATGTGAGGGGATGGAAACAATTTGTCTCCTGTTATATCATGAGCCCGGAGACGGGTGCTGTCGCAGCTCACGCTGTGTCTGCCTGCAGTCAGACTTGGCCAAGGCGGTTCATGAAGGCATTGCCGTGCTGATATATTTAGAGCACCAATGCCCTACCAGGCCCCCCACGCGTGTTCCCCAATCTCAGGTCCACGTGGAAGTACAGAAACCGGCCACGGACTGGGCTTGCTGAAAGGAATTCACTGGGCTCTGGGACTCACCTATTTGAAAGGGAGGCCCTGACTAAAAATAGGGCAACAAAAATGGATAGCAAACTCGCGCTCTACTGGACAAGTGTTAAAGTACCAGGAGACCAGCCAGCGGGTGGAACATCGGCAGATTTCAGGGTGTGGCTGCAAGCACATCCTTCAGCACATCGCAGTACCCAAGGCAGAGCTCAGAAACGCTTACCTGTGCCAGCGATCAGGACCTGAACCTGAGTGTGAGTGCGGAATGAGCAGTTACATCAACGTGCATCTCGAAGTAAACCAACAACCAACCAAATCCACTGGCCACATGGATCTTTGACACTGTATGCTATTCGTTCCTTCATGCTCAAATAACGAACACATCTGTGCGTGTTAATCAGCTCTGCCCACCGCTGGACTCTTCTCATTTCTCGCCTCTTCATCTCCCCAAGTTTCTATACAGCATGTCCCCTGTCACAAGCTTGGACCTGATCAGACAGGAGTATTTTTGACTGATGACCGTTCTGCTCCAGTTACTGACACCTGAGCGGGGCCAAGTGAGTGGCCTGGAGACTATGCTGACAAATTGGATACAGGGCACAACTCAGTTCCTGCCTCTCAATTCCCTGTGGCTCACGGGTCTGAAGTTCTCTCTCTCTCTCTCTCTCTCTCTCTCTCTCTCTCTCTCTCTCTCAAAACAAATCACTTTAGGCTCTCCTCTAGGCAGGCCACGAGGCCACACACTAATAGCCTGCGATGTTGGTAATTGCAATCACATGAGAGCAGTCTCCTGTGTAGAATTTGACAACAGTGACCCCCTAAGAGCAGGGCACTGGTAATTTGAGTTCCCGCTTTAAAAAGAATCTGCCTTTTTAAAAATGTTTCCTTTCTCTGCTTGAAACTTCAGAAATCTAGTGAACATTATTGGCAGAGTTGGGACAGTTAGACAGCATTCAGACTTCAATCTCTGATCCTCTCTGATCTCTAAGAAAAAATAAATAGAAAAACAGCCCACCGGCCACCTATAGTTTATGGAATTATATTTTGCTAACCTGAGAAATTGAAACGCATTGGTCCCATAAAGGACACGGAAATATTAATCTGCAAAGAAATATAAGTAAGAGTGGGCTTAATATCTTCAATTAAATCATGTTTACTGCATCAAACCTATGCTGATTTCCTTTTAACTTGAGAAAGAAAATATTGTTTGCACATGGTATCCCCAAAGTGTCCTAGGAAGGGCTTGGAATTGATTGACTGATATTTACTAATTTATATTTAAGAAAACGAGGAAACACATTTTTTTAAATATATTTTATTGATTTTTTACAGAGAGAAAGGGAGAAGGATAGAGAGTTAGAAACATCGATGAGAGAGAGACATCGATCAGCTGCCTCCTGCACGCCCCCTACTGGGGATGTGCTCGCAACCAAGGTACATGCCCTTGACCGGAATCGAACCTGGGACCTTTCAGTCTGCAGGCCTACGCTCTATCCACTGAGCCAAACCGGTTTTGGCAGGAAACACATTTTTAATCCTCACCCAAGGATATGTTTTTATTGATTTTGAGATAGAGAAAGGGAGAGAGAGGGGGCGGGAGGGAGAGAGAGAGAGAGAGAGAGAGAGAGGAACTTCAATGTGATAAAGAAACATTGATTGGTTGTCTGCCAACCACGCCCTAATTGGGGATTGAAACCACAACCTAGATATGTGCCCTGACTGGAACTTGAACCTTTGGTGTACAGGACAGCACTCCAACCAACCGAGTCACCTGGCCAGGGCAAAACACATTTTCTTACATGTGGAAAAGTTTTTAAAGTTCTCTAAAAAAAAATTTTTTTAAGAAAATGGCAAAGAAATCCTGTGTAGCTGCTCATTGGCATTAAGAACCCATTTCCTCTGTTTTGTGTTGTTTTTCATTGTGATCCCAGGTCTGGCTCTCCTGTGTCTCATCTGTCATCCTGTCCAGATCCTGTCATGGCCTCTGTCCCCGGATGGCGGAGTTTCTTCTGCTTTGCTGTTTGTGGGCTTGGAGATAAAATATGGAGAGATTGAGACTTTTAGCGATTCTTTCAAAACCCACCTTTCTTTTCTTTCCAGAAGCTGGCCTCCATTTGATTCTATAGAGGTGGGGGAATTTCTCCCCTTGTTTTAATCTTGGCTTTGTTTCTGGCCTGACATAAAGGAGGTTTTCTTAAGTGTCTATAAACCGAATGCATATTATTAACACAAAACATTCTCAGGGGCACAGGAAGTTTTGAAAATGACCTTTGGTACTAGCTGTCCGAGCCAATTCCTCAGGAATCAATTTAATCACAGAAGGGATGTTTACCAGAAGATCGGCAATGCACATACCGTGTGTGCATGTTTTATAGGCTGTTTTCTTGGATTAGCCTTAAAAACACCATGAGGAAGGCCAAGCACTGTGTGGGTGTTCCTGTTACTTCATACTTACATCGGATCCCTGTAAAACCCTTCCCAAAGGGTAAGATGCCTCGATGGAGAGGATTCTGAACTCTGCATATTATGGAAAAAGCAAATGAGCTAGACTGACAAGCGTTTGGTTTGCATATTTGATATAAGTGGACTAGTGTCATAGGATTGAAAGCTAGCTCCACAAAATGATAACAAGACCTAACTTTATATGAAACAAGAAAACATGTCAAGGGTAAGAAATTGCTGGATAAAGTTAAAGAACATATTAATGATAGGTAGATGTGTTCTAAAATACTGTCATTAAGATCTGGAACAAACAGAAAAACCAGAACTAGAATAGACTTATTGGAATGATCACTTCATAAGATATATAAATGTCTGATCACTATGCTGCACACTGTATACACTATACACTGAAACTAATATACTATTGCATGTCAACTGTAATTGAAAAATAAGTTTAAAAAAATTTAAAAACCAAAGCTAGGTAAAAAAAGAAAAAAAAAGAAAGGTGAGCTGGAAAGATAAAATAATCCGGTCAGTGAAGGCACTCTCTCATGTGAGAACAAAAAAAGCTCTTGATGTCTTTGCTTTTATCATATTTATGATGTGAGAAGATAAGTAGTATTATTGGGAAAGATGAAAAATATAGACGCAGAATAACTCAATATGTCAACACAATACTGAACAGTTATCTGGAAATCGCCGCAGGGTTCAGAAAAAGTTTAACTCTTCATTTGACTGTTAGGTATTTAGTTTAACCCGAGAATATTCTGTCAGTTCTGCTATAACTCTTTTGAAAATGCAAATTCATTTGCTTGTGCACTTGATATACTAAGGAACAATTTGAACGTGACCTGTTGGCTTGAGCACAGCATATAATTTGAACAAGCATTTTCTCCTCAAGAAACATTAGGTGAAAGAGAAAAATGGCACCTAACTCAACTGAGCTACATGGGGATCCACACACACACATGCACAGCTCCCCCACCTACCCCGGGGCCTCCAGCCTCCCATCGGATTTCAGACAAACTCTCTACCACTTCCCAGGACTCACAAGCTGCGAACCTTTCTGATTCCCACGTCCACAGCTGAACCTTGGACCTTTCCCCAGGCCAAGTGCCATGTTGTCACATTTATGCATTCCTTCACATCAATCATGTGTGACACTATGCCAACCTTTTCATCAGGTTCCTATCTTTGTAAAAAATATATATATTTCTCATGAAAAAATTGTAAATCCTCACCGAAGGGTATTTTTTATTGATTTTAGAGAGAGAGAAAGGGGGAGAGAAAGAGATGGAGAGAGAGAGAAACATCGTTCCATTGTCTCCTGAATGTGTCCTGACTGGGAATTGAACCCGCAACCTTTTGGTGCACAGGACGATGCTTCAACCAACTGAGTTACCCAGCTAGGGCTTTCTGATGACAATTTTGAGTGTTATGCTGCTAGTCCTATTTTCCCTGTAAGTTTTTTTTTTTTTGGGGGGGTGGAGTGGGGTGCGGGGGTGCGGTCATGCATAGCATTGTGATTTCTAAGAAGACCTATGTCACGTTACAGCAGAGCTGTTCCACTACAGAAGAGAATGGGCAACACTGAGCACTGTAACATGCCCAGCCTCTGAGCCCTGGAGGAGTGTCTCCTGCAAGCTGGGTCTGTTCAGTACCCTCCCTCATTAGCAAGAACATCCACACAAGTGGCTTAGTCTTCATTTGCAGCTTTGCCCTCTGGCCATTACATGCCTACTGCCCCGGCTTCGGTTACCCAGGATGGACCTCAGCAGCTGGCAGTGGTGCCTCCTTTGAGATGCATTTTCCGAAGGCCAAATGGACCATTCTGTGGCCTTTTCAAAGAGAACCTCACAGGAAGGAAAACAAGAAATTCAACTTTTGAGCTGGGCTATTCATGGCTTTTGCTAAATCCTGGCAGAGAATCCCGGTTCTTCATTAGATTCATCTCACTGATTTCCTAATGGAATGAAGCAGCCTTTTTATTAAGACCACAGGAAAGCAAAGTCGGATTACCCCGGTCATTAACCATTGTTATCTGATGAGTGAGAAATGAATCCCTTTTCAATATGCATTCGGGGATTCCTGCGTTTTCTTCCCCTGGGTTCTGTTTTGTGAAAATTGTTTCAAGGGAAAGGAGGTCAGCCTGGCATATTCTGCCCCACTCCAACAATGCGTGCCTCTCTGCTCCGGGGGCAGGTGAAATGATGTAGAGGAGCTCAGTAATCGGAAATGTAGTGTGAACAGTTCAATTTCCCCCTGTCAAGAGAGACCAGTCATTTCACCCACTCCAGAACATTCTATCCCCACAACCAACAGGAGTGTTATTTCATCAGTTTCTTAGCTTTTCAATTAGAGCACATACACATACACAGTGACATTTCTATCTCCTACTAACCCCCACTCCATAGAGAGAGCGATTTGTGTAAGAAAGGAGAATGAAAGCAAGTACATATTAGTGTTTAGCAATCTGCTTGTGGAATACATAGATCAGGAAAAGGGAAATCATTAATGCAAAACAAGCTTTCTGGAATAATTGTACACAAAGGTTTGTCTACACAGTTATGCTAAATTGGCTCCATTCTTTTTCCCTTATGCATAAATCAAAATCAATAGTTGACATGTGAAAAGTACTGCTTTCTAAGCTGACTTGTGGTGTATAGGATACAACCAGACATTATAAAATCAATTTGTTGCAGGAAAAATTTCAAGATGCAATTTATTTTCAAATAGCATTGTACAACAAAGTGCAAGATTTCTGAGCCTGTGACTACTTCCTTTTCAGCCTTAACTGGACCTGTATTTTATACTCTCCAGCAATAGCAACCGATAGAGATGACAATGGGAATAAGAAATGCATAGAATCTTACATTTTGAAGGCTAATAATTTTGGGGAACAGTTACATGAGAGCAATAGCAAATAACTTTTAAGACAATAAGAGGATATAAATGTGACTATCATTTTTTGGTGTCAAATAGACTGTTTCCACATGAATCCAACCCAAATTATGCTAAGACTTCAAATGGCTACTTTGATTTAAATAAAATTGAATTATTTGGTCCTTTGGCCTTGATATAAACACATAATCTTCTGTTGATTGATTCATTCATTCACTAAACATATTTTTACTGGGCATATATTACGAGCCAGGTACTGTGTTAGACATTGAGTAAGCAATAAAGAACAAAAATACATAATCCCTGTTCTTATATAAGTAGCTTCATTTCATTATAATATGGATAGATCAAACAATAAAATTATATACCAAGAAGAGATAATAGAATTATACAACTCTTTATTTTGCATGCTTAAAAATTAAGTTTCAAAGAAATAAAGTATCTTGACAAGGATCATCCCTCTGTCAGTCCAACAGTAAAATCTAATATCCTGACTTTTTCTCTAGTGATATTGCCCCTACACTTGCCTGCTTATTCTTAGTTGATGCCTTTGAAGAATATTCTTCTCTTTCATTAAGCAATTAATCTTTGGAAAGCCAAAACCGGTTTGGCTCAGTAGATGGAGCATCAGCCTGTGGACTGAAAAGTCTCAGGTTTGATTCCGGTCAAGGGCACATATCTTGGTTTCGGGCACATCCCCAGTAGGAGGTGTGCAGGAGGCAGCTGATCGATGTTTCTCACTCTCTATCTCTCTCCCTTTCTCTCTGTAAAAAAATCAATAAAATATATATATTTTTAAAAAAAGAATCTTTGGAAAATTACAATATTGTGCATTATCTTATGAAAATGCTGAACTGGGTTGCTGCTTAAGGAAACAAATTCAAGTTGATTTTTGGTTTTGTTTTACTTTTTCATCTGCTTCTTATCATATACATTCTGGTGGGCTTGGAACACTGTTAAGTACAGACAGCCCTTTAGTATTTAAACAGGAAAGGAAGGAAAAAATGAAGGGAGGGATGGGGAAGGAAGGAAGGAAGGGAGTGAGGGTGGGAAGGAGAGAGGGAAGTCTGGCAGGTAGGCAAAAGATCCTTAAGCAGAAACTTATTTTAAGACTCAAGAGTTGTAGGTATTAGGATACAGGGCTTTTTGATTTGTGGTTTGAGTGACTAGCTGTGTGAACTTGATCTTTACCAAGGAAAAATCCCATTTGCATCAGCCAAGGCATCACGTTGCAGTTTTATTTCCTTAGGAGATTCAAAAGTTCTCAAGTTCCGCCTCCTCCAGATACAAACATCAGCTCAGTCAGGTTTCTCCGTGGCGGCACAGGAGACCTGAAGGAGCACGTGACCCTGCTAGACAAAACAGAGACAGACAGACTCCCTGGAAATGTCTAGCTTTTGAAAAGTACCTGATGTGGAAAAAAATTAGAAGAGACATAGGAATGGAAAATTCCTTTGCTGGCTTCCTTCTCTCCTTCCTGCTAAGGTGGGATTAGTTACCAGCTGTCAAAAGAAATATCACTTTTAATTCTTATTTGGGGGAAAGGAAAGCTTTGGGGGGGAAAATGTCTGGGAAGGGCAGGGGCAACAGGGGCCTCCCTTTTCACCGTTCACTCGTGCAGTTTGAAAGAGTCAGGAGAAGGAAGGATTATGTCTCCATATGGAAATTGAACAAGAATTGAGGAGAGTGTGCAGCTAAATTAATCTCCCTCCAGCATTTCCTAACAAAGTCATCAGTATGGCAATGAAGTGAGTCAGATGTTTGGGGCTGGAAATATTCAGATAAAGACATAATTAATAAAAATAGTCTTTCAAATGAGGGCTTCTTTAATTTTTTAAAAAATGTATTTCAGTTACAGCTTACATTCAGTGTTATTTTGTATTAGTTTCAGGTGGACAGCGCAGTGGTTACACAATCATATATTTTACAAAGTGTTGCTCCTGGTATTTGCAGTACCCACTTGGCACCATTCCTAGCTATTACACTATGACTGACTATATTCTCCATGCTGTAATTTACTTCCCCGTGAGCATTTTGAAACTACCAGTCTGTGCTTCTCAGTCTCTTCACCTTTTTCACCCAGCCCCCTTCCTCCTTCCCTTCTGGCAACCATCAGTCTATTCTGTTATCTTCAAGTCCGTCTTTGTTTTGTGTGTTCATTTATATTGTTCTTTAGATTTCCATTGTACTAGTAAGTGAAGTCAAATGGTATGTGTCTTTCTCTTACTTTGTTACTCAGCCATGAGAAAGAAGGAAATCTTGCCATTTGGGACAGTGGGTGGACCCGGAGGGTACTGTGCCAAGTGAAATAAGCCAGTCTGAGGGCATCTCTCCGAACCCCATCTCGAGAACAGATACTTCCTTGAGGAGAGCGATGGCTTTTCCCTTTACAAGCACAAGTCTTACAGAGGAATAGGATTTACCGGACGTTTGGGCACACCTTTAAATGCTTGGCACATCTATGGCATGCTTTACAGTTCATAAAGCTCTCTCAAGGCACGATTTCAGTTCACAACCACAACATGGTGTGATTCCCATCAGTAGAAGGGGATGGGATTAGGGAGGAGGCAGAAGCCAACCTCATGCTTGAAGATCTATGAACTTGCACCTCCTGGAGATTGGGAATTCCAGAGCTAGTAGGTGCATTCTTTAGCATTAAGGTGAGAGCTCTTAGACAAAGATTAAACATAGGATTCCGTGATAAATAGAATCGCATCTCCATTTTATCTTAACACAAATAGAGGAAAAGATGGGAAATAATTGTGGCGAAGGAAATTGAGGCACAATTTGTTTTTATTGCCTTGTACTTAATTCATATTTTCTACCATGCACATTCTGAAAGGCCTGGAACACAGTAAAACACAGTTGCTCAGGTGGAAATGAGACACAAAGAAGGACAGTTTTGACTGTTGGGGTGAGGCAGAGAGAAAAAAGCCCAGACAAAATGTAGTCATTCTAATGTTGGGTGGAGCCTCTGTGAAGCAAGTGGGGCTGGGTCTTCAGGAGAAGTGGGAGATGGATGAGGAACATAGGAAGCTTATTAAGACAGCCACTGGAGCCGAGACCGGTTTGGCTCAGTGGATAGAGCGTCGACCTGCGGACTGAAAGGTCCCAGCTTCGATTCCGGTCGGGGGCATGTACCTTGCTTGCGGGCACATCTCCAGTGTGGGGCATGCAGGAGGCGGCTGATCGATGTCTCTCTCTCATCGATGTTTCTGACTTTCTATCCCTCTCCCTTCCTCTCTGTAAAAAATCAATAAAATATATTTAAAAAAAAAACAAACACAGCCACTGGAGAGAAAGCTCAGTAAAGTGTGAAAAATAAGAGTGTTTGGGTCTCCAAATAGAGTGTAACTGCTACATGAAGAAAAGCATTCATTTCTTAGCTTCTGCTGTACTACAGCTTTCTGCTAGCTGCTTTAAAGCCTTCAGCCAGTTCTTTCCCACTAGTACTTAAATTCTGGGGAAGGAAATGGCACATGCAACAAGGCACCATACTCTTGGACTGAACGGGAGAGTGCTTTGGACAGTTGTGTTAGTTCTGATCAAATAATTGAATCGATGCCCCCTCCAGTGGAACTAACCTTTAGATCCCGTCACAACCAGCATTCCCCTTTGCCTAGACCATGTTCCACTTGCTAAGACCGTTATCAGACCTCCCAGGATCCAGACCTGCCCAGAGAATTCTTCATCCAGAAGAAGGCCACCTGGAGTCCTTTAAATCTTTGACTCCCCATCTCTGGTCCTTGGGTGCTGGTACCATTTGGGGGCTCAGCCCATCTAGATTTTGATGACCTAATAAATTTATAATTCTTTACCACTTTTGGCCTCACGTGTTCCTTCTTTGAAGATCGTAAAAAGTTTGTGTTTTTAAAAAAATTATTTTAAAAGTAACTCTAAATTGATGTTTGGAGAAGGCAAGGTAGGAGTTGGTGAAAGGAACCTTGATGGGAAGATTTTTAAGAGTTTATTTTTTTGAGAGAAAAAATTGACAGTAAAATTGAGGGATGGTACCGAGATTTCCCATGGACCCCCTTGCTCCCATGCCTGCAGAACCTCCTTCATTTCCAATATTGCTCACCAGAATGATACATTTTTTAGCAAGGGTGACCCTGCCTTGATACATGATTATCACTCAAAGTCCACAGTCCTTAGGCGTCACTCTTGAGTTTGGACAGCTCTGTAATAACATGTATGCATCATTTTAACCCCACGCTGAGTATGCTTCACTGCTCTAAAAATCCTCTGTGCTCTGCCTGTTCATTGCTCCCTCTGTCTGCCCTTCACCAACTCGATTTTTTATTGTCGCCATAGTTTTATCTTTTCCATAACGTTCTATAGCAATACAGGGTGGAGCCAAAGTAGGTTTACCATTGTGAGTACAAGAAACACAGTTTATTCTTGTATTATTATTGATTAGTTATGCTATTATTTTCCATATGAACAACTGTGAACCTTTTTTGGCTCTACCTTGTATGTATTTCTCTATGTCTTTTCATGGCTTGATAACTCTTTTCTCTTTTTAGCACTGAATAATATTTCACCACTGAAGGAAGTTTTTTACCTTGGCAATTATGAATAAAGCTGATATAAACATCTGTGTGCAAGTATTTGCGTGGACATGAAATTTTAACTCTCGGGAAAGACCAAGGGGCATGATTGCTGGATTGTACATAGAAAGATAGGTTCTTAAATCATAGAAATTCAGTCAACTTGAAGTTCACCGTGTGCCAATTATTAGTCAGAAGGAGGGGCATTGTCTTTGGAGAATAGTGAGTTGTATGGGTCAGCCAGCTCAGGGGTTGGCAAACAGTTTTCTGGAAAGGGTCAGATACTAGATATCTTGGGCTTTGAGGGCCACGTGGTCTCTGTGGAGACTCTGAAGGTCACTGTTTTTCTACTTACATGTGAGTATGGGTGTGTCTGATGTTCTAGGCATTTACTTCAAACAAAGGAACGAAGCCAAGCCGTGATGATGATGTGACTTCGTTGGAGCTGGGAAGACATCCAGTTTCCCCATCTTGCTTCTCTATGGTCTTTCTCATGTGATACAGTTAAGATGCCTCGTCTTCTCAGATCAGTCCGCACACTCACCCAAACAAAGCCGCCCTCCCTGAAACTGTCCTTGCAGAGCTTTCTGTGTCCCCTGGTGCTCTTTCAAAAGTCCCCTGAGATGGAGCGCTGATAAAGGGAGCTCAGCTTGGCAGGACGCCAGTCAACTGAGCAGAGGAATTCGTAATGCTAAACAGTCAAGAAGGGCTCATTATGGCTAGCCGTAAGGAAAGCTGCCTGGATTAGTATGGAAATGTGGACATTTCTCTAGTGTTCAGATTTCTTTGCAGAAAAGTTAGCCTCTGGGTTCACTACTTCCCTGACCTTTAGAGGTGATTGAAAAGATTGGTCCTTTAGAGGGTTCAAACTCTTCTAGCTGTTACTGTTTAACAAGGTGCATATCGCATGCTCCGGGACAGAATGGCAAAGCCTGAATGATCGCTCACAGGTTTGCAACTCTTAGTATCTGGCTTAGGTGGGTGTTTTTGACGTCAATTGTTATCATTATTAGTCCTATTTTATGGATGAGAAAACTGAGGCGCACACACGTTAAGCAGCTCCCACAGTCTCAACGCTAGTGGCAGCACCAGCATTGAGATCCAATTTTTCTTTCTCAAGTATTCATGCTTTTATTTTATTATTATTATTATTATTTTTTAAATCCTCACCCGAGGAATGCTTAGAGAGAGGAACGAGAGAGAAAGAAACATTGATATGAGAGAGAAACATCGATCAGTTGCCTGCCATATGTGCCCTGACCAGGAACCAAATCAACAACCTTTCCAGGAACAGGACAATGTTCAACCCCTGAGCCACTCTGGCCTGGCAAGTGTTCCTGCTTCTAAAAATTAAAACCCAAAGCAAACAGCCCCCCAAACAGCAACTGTGCTCAGGACCTAGAAAGGGCCTCCTGGGTTTGGAGGGCCAGCCTAACTGGATGGGCTCCTAGATGCCCTGGTTACCCGTGCTCTTTGGAGTAAAGAAAAATACTAATCCCTTGTCAGCACAGTACTGCCTTTGGGCTCGGTATCCAGCTCCTCCAGGGTTTGAATAGCTTGACAATGCTGTTTCCCATTTTCTGGGCCTTTTTCTTGATGCTACCACTTTAAAGCCAGCTCTTCTCTTACCCCTCCATCTTCTGACTTCTGGTCAACCAGCTTGCCTACACGCCAACTCCACAGTTTATTTCACCCCCAGAACCCGCTGCTGGGGTGGAGTAACTGCCTGCACGCAGCCTGCACATCCTAGTTCTGGCCCACGGCCTGTGTTTCACTTGTCCTCTCAGCCTTAAGCTCTGTTCTGGGGTGAGGGGAGGGCGGACCCTCCAGTCCTAATCTCCGTCTCCTGTTTATCAGGGCGTCTTTGGAACTGTGCGGCACTTGGTAAATAATCGTTAAAGGCATGTTGAATAAATAGAAATGGATGCTTAGCTCTTTCTGATTGTCTTGTCTCAGTTTTCATTGGCATGCACTCTCAACCCTCACCTGCTAAGATGCAGACAAAGGGTTCTGGTTGAAAAGGGTTTCTTTGCAATGCTCCACACCTGAAAGCCGGCAGGACGATTTCCATAGGTTAGCGCCCAGCAACCCTGTTTGTAAATATTTGAGTCACTTACTGGCATTGTTGAGCATGTTTCTGGCCCAGGAAGTCTTCCTCCTTTGTAACCCTGACCGAGTGAAAACTTCGTCAGGGTATGCATGCTCGAATGACCTTCACGCTGTACCTTCTGCAGAGGTACAGAGGTGGTGAGGTAACCACAGTCTCAGCTGACCAGCCACTGCCCGCTTTATAAGATGCCAAGGGCTACCTATGTAGATTCCCAGGGTGGAACTGTAGGAGCAGCCAATGTCAATGGTTAACCCAGGTTCTTGGTGTCTGCAGCTTTTCTTCCCTTTATTATTAACTAAAGAATGTTTTTTTTTGCCATTGCTCAGCTGTGAGCACCCAGCTCACAGGGCCTCTATGGGGAGAGTGAATACAGGTAAGCTCTGCTCTGCTTTTGTTATTGTACAAGGTCATTCAGCCTATGCTTTGCTCATGCTGGACTCTGCTTAGGGGCCAGCACTGCTCTGTATCCAGCAATGTAAATGTCAGTGTTTATATGCAATAAAGACCATATAATTTCCTATCCAGGTGCTTCAAGTAGGAGTCAGTGTGTCATTCCTTGAGTTCGTTTGAAGACTTGGTCAAAAGTAGTTTCTAATGGGTCTTTACGGGATTTACTAAACAGATCTTGGTGCCACTGTGTATGAAGCTGTCTCAAAGTGGCTTCATATTCCATATTCAATGCCAGATGGAGTGTTCTAACAGTTCTTTCAGAAGCAAATTATTATATCCTGTTTTATTAACTTTAAGCATTGAAATAGGCATCTATATACCACATAAAAACTTCAAGAAAAATGAGCTAATTCTTCTGAGTCTTGTATATAATGATAGGAGAGATAATAAAACCATCAACTTCCTAGATTGATGTTAACATAAATTAGAAGACTTTTCCTCTCTTGCAATTCCCCCCCGCCCCTGAAGCTTTTTTAAATTCTTGTCCATTAAAATCATGGAACGTTTGTCTCTGAGTATTTATTCAGAGAAGTGTAGAGCTGTTGATCCTTTCTCTCTGGCTACCATGAATTCTATAATGTATATAATAGAGTTGCTTCCCTTGTTTGTGAGTGTAAGAGGTAAATTATTACTATACTTCAGATGATTTTGATAATGTGCCTTACATTCTTTTGTAGTCGTATTAATTGAAAAGTCTCTAGGAGAAAAGGACTGAAACATTTCTGCTAGCTACAAGAGTTAGACTTTTAAGAAGAAAGAATATATTGATGTATAGTTGCCGATAGATATAATTCCTGCTGAAATTTATTTTTAGAACCTGAGACTGTGAGAATTGTGGTAAATCTAAGACATTAGTCTCATACAAAACTAGACCATGATAGCATTTGAAACTGAAAGAAAAGACTGTAGTGGAAGAGGCAGTCAATATGCTATTATACTGCATTTTCCTAAATTTGGATTTGCAAGAGAAAAAATGTTTAAGGACATTGGAAAAAAAATATGTTTCTTTCATTATACATGTTAATGGTGAGTCCGAGTTAAGGATATACATTAGTTGAAAATTAGGCCTTGGCCAAAATTATAATTTTGTGGAAAGCATTGATATATAGAAGGTATTCAGAGTAAATATTTGCTAGTACCAAAACAATCCATATATTTAGTGTTACCTTCTCTTTTTGAATTTATAAAACCCATCTTTTGAACAAACTGTTTCACCTTTGTCCCCTGTAAATTTATCCTCGAGTATTCTATATTACTTCCTTGTTCGAGGAATGGTGGCCTCAGACCTAACTTTAGGAATAGTGGGTGGGAAGTTGCATGATTCCAGGCATCAGACAGACTATAACTATTTCTATGGTGCAGTAGAAAAATAAGGACCTTTATGCTTATTATGTTCCGGATGCTTAAATACTATATTCACTGGATTTTCATCTCAAATTTAAGAAGAGTTATCATATTCATTTTATAGAGGAAGCTTAGACTTTCCACTTTCTGGCTGTGTAATCTTGGGAAAGTCATGGGACTTCTTTGAGTCTAAGATCCACACTCAGTGTTGTCTGCATTCCAAGTGCAATTTGATGAAAAGGAAAGTGATTTCACTGAAGCAAAGAACAGGTGATTGTAAGACTCCCACAGTCCAGCCTTCTAGGGACATTGTCTCCCCTTCCAAGAACCTCACCCCTTCTACCACATATTCAGACTTTTATGTATTCTCTTATGTGTTCTTATGGAGTTTATTTTTTATGTGTATGAGTCTTGCCTCCAAATAATCATGTTCACAGGAGCAGCAATTTTCCAGAAGCTCAGAAAAGCAATGAGATGGCCATGGTGTGCCTTTTAGAAACATTCTTTTAACTCAATGATTTGGATGGAGAATAAGAGGAACAAAATAATTTAACTGATAAGCAATTAAGTAATTATTTTTATAATGGAGGTATTCTGATTTAACTATAAGAATTCAAAATTAGTATACATTGTAAAGGAAAATCCTAAGGCTGGAGTATTTTGAACTTGGGACCCAGTCCTTCGTATTATAGTCTTTATCCCTTTGGATAGGAATAAAGATAAAAGGTTCATTTCTGTTTTCTCAAGTTTGTTTTTTAATGGAAAAATTTGCAAAGCTCCACTAAAGGATGATGTTGGTGAGACTAAATTCTTGGGTTAGGTTACTACTTGATTAGTTAGTTGGCTGTGCCCCAGAAAAATATCCACTCACCCACAAATGTGGCCAATCTTTTCACAACTCAGTACTGTTCTCATCACACGTGAGACTGTTCCAAGCTGTGGGTAATTCAGAACATTCTGTCTCTACTTTGGGAAAATAATGCCAAAGTAACTTCAAAACCAAGGCACCTGCCATAATGACTCGGCCACAGAAATTGTTCACTAGATTTCTGGCTCAAGGTTCTCCTGTACAGAAGCCAGAAGAACATTGACTCGGTCACACCAATGAGCACTTACCTAACAGTATGCTCCTCCATCCTTTAATGTTTTCATTACTGACATGCTAGTGAGTTCTACTTATAGATGGCACCTTAAAATCCTTCCCTGGACATGCAATTATCATTTGAGAAGGTGCCAGACTATCCGAAACTGTGAACTATATATCAAGAAGCGTGTTCCTTTTGCATGTTTACTTGTCTCTTGTTAGAATTGAGCCCATTTGTGGGTGTTTAGAGAACACTCAAGGGGAATGAATAGTATGTGGCTAACATGAGCAAATTATCTAAGGCTTAGGGGCTACCCATATTTAAATTTAGCCTTTGTGGGCATAGGAGGTAGTTTCATTCCCTTATGACTAAAGTCTTATTGAACTGTATTAGATATCAGTATTGAGCAGAAGATAAGATTACACCATTAGCCCATGGAGTTGAAAAGCTAAATAAATATCGAGAAATAAGACTGGTTATAACAAAATCACAAACAGACACAACCAGACAAAACCAAACAGAAGCAATATATGCGATGCTTTGTCCTCCCAAGAATTCAGTGCAGTAGCAATCAGGACAGTATTCTTCTGCACTACATTGCCCTAGGAAGAGTACTTGTTGTGTTAATTTTCCTAAATACAATTTTGTGTGATTCTGCACAATTGTGCCTTGATGGAGTAAAGGGTAGATGGCATTTCTCCAGTTGTGCATGGAGTTTGTGGTCTGTTGGAGCAGCCTGTACAATAGGGACATAGAATGAGTAGAGCCAGGAGGTGAGAAGGAGAAGTCCCACATTATGAACTGTAGACATCAGCTGTTTAGAGTCCACATGCTTCCTTCCGTGTGGAAAATAAGGGACTGTATTAATTAGACACAAAGTAATACCATGAGAATCACTGTGCCATTATTACCATATTGCGGACCTAGTTATCTTAGGGATGGAAATAATAGACCTCAGTAACCCCGCTGATGTCCAGTCAACAGGTTATCATCTGTTACACTTGGATTCTGGGGACTGAACAAAGGGCAGGTCCTTTCTTCTAAGTGGGTGTATGATACTCATTCCTTGGACACTAGATATGTCAGACCCATCCATCAGTTCCTTGTCATTGGGAAGGTCAATGCCTGGCAAAGGAGGGCATGAGCAAACCCAGCCTTCCTGGGGAACTGGGGGAAGTCTTATTAGAGTGGGAGCCACACTTGGGCTTTAGCTTGAAGGAAGAAAAGATGCCTGTCTGAGTCAGAAAGATCCTAGTATGTTGGGGACTGTGGCTCAACTCTGCCCTGTGCCAACAGGGTGAGCCCACAGGTCAGCGACAACCTGGGTTAGCGGCCACCCTGCTCTTGCCCTTCACTGACCTTCTGGTGTAAAAAGAATGTGACTATTGATGGACGTTCACCTTATGTCATGCAAAATTCCTCCCTGGCTAGCCTGGAACTATGGAGGGAATAGAATTCTGGGACATGTAGTCCTAGTTTAGCTAAAATAATACAATCCAAATCTACCACCTCTGACCCCTGCCATTCAAAATGAAACAAATGATTGAGACATAGTTCCTGCCTCTAAATAGCTAATTGTGTGGTGGGAGAGTCTAAATTCATCTTGATATGTGTTATAATATAACTGCATTGCCACTTTTACAAGCACGGAGTGAGATTAGTATATACGAACATGCTTCAGATATGTTCAAGTTGTAATGGTTTCCAGAGTCTCATTTGGTGTTTGACATTAGATTACCTCTTTTTAAATGTAACCACTAGGACAGTGGTCGGCAAACTCATTAGTCAACAGAGCTGCAAACCGCGGCAGCTCGCGAGCCACAGTTTGCCGACCACTGCACTAGGAAATAGATTCATCCTAGATATTTTAATAAGTTTGGATTCCCTGAGATCCCTTAGTGTTTGTCTCATCATTTGGGAGAGTGGTGGTGCTGAATGGATAGCAACCAAATCCCCACACTAACCCAGATCTGTCCATTCATGGGATGGTGCCTGCGAATTTGTCACCAGCTCTTCTTCCAGAGACTATGTTTGTCCTGCTGAAGTGTAACTTGCTCTGGGGAAAATAAGAGATACATTAAGAAATGGTATCAAAATTCCTCTTCCAATCTAAAAAGCATCAAAGGATTAAATAGCCTCAAAATATTATGCCAAAACTGTTATGAAAATCACTTGTGTATACGAATCACCTTACGTAGATTTTTCTTACTGTTTCTTTTTAAGATTATGTTTGACTAACACCTTTACCTTAACCTTCTGCCTCAGTTTCTCTTCCTTTGATGCTGTATAAGAGGGTAGATTTGGTATTATTTCAAAGACCTCACATTTTCTCCACATGATGAAGATAGTATCAGGATGGTAAGTGTCCTTATCGTTTCTTTGAAGGGTTTGTTCCCACATCTGTCTTGTACCTACTCATGAAAAGAGGGTATTCTTGTTGATTTTTCCATTGATATGAGAGTATATGAAGACATTTATGAAAAACGTCATCTACTAATGACAATGTCATTTCACAGTGGAATTATTTTCAATTTACCTATTTATATTTATTTAACAACAAGGGGGTGCTAACTACATAATTCTTAGTGCTTTACAAATATCAATTCTTTATCTACATAATGCATTTTATTTTTACACATGAGGAAACTGGCCCAGAGAGGCGATGTAATATTCCCAAGGTCACACAGCTAAAAAAAATAGCTGATTTTGGACCAGGCAGTCTTTCTGTACAGTATGCATCTTAATCACTAATCTAGCCTTGAAGAACCATAATACCCCATAAATTCACATCTGTTTGATTAACAGGGATCCTAAATTATATTACCCACATAATATAGGTTACTCAGTCATCGTCAAGAACCCTTGGTACATAATTCCAAGTGAAAGGCAGAGAAATGCTCAGGCATTGAAAAGATGAGATAGAATCAAACCGACTGGACCCTGCTCTCTGAAATCGGATTATTGATGTGTTTGTAGCAGTCTATCTTGCACGCCAAGCATTACATTGTACTTTCTTTATCCAGGAATTTAAAGAACAAATCCAAGCAAATCTAAAACAGAAGGAAAGATTTATGCCCTGGATTTAAGGGACAGAGCTCAGAGGTTTGCCATTTTTATCAAAAGTTCGTAAGCACAAGGGGAACTTGAGAAAGATAAAAAAAAAATGCAAATTCCACTTCATTGAGCAAGTGCAATATCCAATCCAAGGAAAGGAACATTTCATTGATGGGAACATGAATGTTCCAATCACATAGTGAAGTCTGTGGACTTGAACGTAAGCCATTGGTAGATACAAGTGGAGCACAGGGGTCCTTGGCAGATTTCTTAGGTTAGTAAAAAGCCTCTTCTTAATTAATCATATATAAATGACCCCTTTTATTTGTGCCATTGAATATTAACTTTGTTAGTGAGAAATTACTTGGTTAATGCCATTTTTTGAAATTTTTATGAAGAAAGAAGTCTTCGTTTTTACTAATCGAGTTTTTAACTGTTTTAACTATTCAAAAATAATTAGATCAAAATAACTCTTGACTAATCATTTTTCAGTATCCATCCAAAGAATGTCTCCTGAAGAAAGAACTCGGATGTTTACTTTTTAACTTGAAAAAGTAAAAACGCCATTGGAAAACATTTGTTAGGGCCCCTTTGAACCTGTTAGAGCATCTCTGAGCTGACAGGTCTCTGAGGTCCTCATAAACTTCTCTCTTGTGTCTGGCATTTCCTTTTACGCAGTTACAGCTCTTAAACTAAAGCCCAGCTCGTTCTCGGCCATATTCTTGTCTTTGTTGTTTTGTTCACCTTGACTCTTCTCCGACCTGATTCCCCATAAAAAGACACACCACATCCGTGGCAGCACCTCAAAGCCTAGAGAATTCTTGCACAGCAGTTGTCATCATCCATCTTCAAACAACTCGGGGAGATGAGTGCGAGGAACAGCAGGAGAATTCTTATTATCGCGATGAAAACACAGACGATCTGGTCAGTTAAGTGCCGTGCTGGTACATGGCAGAGAGGGGGCTCCCACTCCAGGGTTCCGACTCCAGATTCGTTCCCCTTTCCCATGCCATGTAGCTACCCGTGCCTCCTCCCCTCTCTGTCTCTGCAGTGGAGAAATCTTAAGGGTAACAGGTGGCTCCTCAGTGTGTGTTTTCTTACCAGACAGACCTGGCTTTTACTCTAGGCTCGGCCACTAGGACTCGTGTGACTAGTGGTCCTTAAAGTGCGGCCCGGGTCCTAGCAGATCAGAAACAGCGGGAGCTTGCAAACAGTGTGAAGGCTCCAGCTCCACCTCAGACCTGCTGCATGAGTAGCTCTGGGCGCGGAGCCCAGCATGTCTGTCTCACACGCCCTCCCGGGGATTCTAATAAACACGAGGGCTTGCAAACCAGCGGCCTAGGCCAGGGCGCTGCCCACGGTGGAAGTCCTGTTTTCCCTTTCCTCCGGGTCAGCGACGGCTCTGATACAGAGCTCTTAGGAGGATTGGGCTTGCGGCAGTGACTGTGAAACAGCTAACGCACAGTAAGCAGGCGCCTTAGAAATGGAAATACTGACGCTCCCCGGAGACTGGACTTTCTTGCAAGGGTTCGCTCCAACTCATCCAATGAATTTGCTCCTTGGAGAACAGAAACGAAGTGACGGCCTTCCTTGGATGCAAGGCTACTTCTAAATGGCAGAGGAGATGACTGATTCTGAGGGGCAAACTGGACAGCAGACTTGGTTCTCAGAGTCGTTGTGGCTGCCAGGGGAAAGAAATTAAATGGAGCCCACTGACTTTTTCCACCCAGGAACTTGTAAGGAATCAAGGAGGGGCATGGCCTCTGTCTGTGTCACCCCTTTTTATTTGTTTGGGGGATCATGGCAGCTGGCTCACAGCAGCTTTGCCCAATGGCCAATTTTAGTTCCGGAGTTTGAATTGCCTAACATTTGTATATCTAAATACAGCTCAATAATTTAAAAATCCTCGGCTTTAAAAATTCAATTTAAAAAACGATTGAAAAACATTTCAACCCGTGTTCACCAAAACATATGAAAGCTGGTCTTAGATAGTTATGTGGAGGACACGGGTATGAACAAGCAAATCATGCCAATTTCTGCTTCTGATTCTGTTTGTCCGCTTCCTGGACCTACTTGTATACCTACTAAGTGCCAGGTGCTCGGCAGTATGCTTGGGGTTGCCTTCTCTTCATTTATTTGGCTTTTTTTTTTTAATCGGGAAGGATCGGAGGTGTTCTCTAACAGAAATTGGAGGATTTAAGCTACATAGGTTAGCCACCTAAATTTTTGCTTCTAGATTGAATTAAGATTCTTGATAAATCTGTACATGAATTTTATCTATCAGCAAAGAGAGCAGTGTTATGCCCGCTTTCAATAAACTCAGTGTCCCCAGCTTCCAGAAGTTTCAAGAGAAACAACCAGCCAGAGTCATGTTTTCTATTTGTTTATTTCAGTCGTTCCCAAAGGTGGGATTCCTGACTCTGGGGAGACTGAGAAATAAACATCCCTTCTGGTACTGAAGTGTAAAACTGCAGGGTTTCCATCCTTGCGGTCATCTGTAACCAGAGGGCACGCTAATAAATCACCTCCACTTGCTAGGAAGAGAGGGAAATATTTAGCCATAAACTAGACTTGCAACCTCATGTTACATGTTTCCAAAAGGTTCCCCTATCTCTGTTTACCAAATCAACCTGCACATAAAACAATTAAGAGCTGGCTACTCCAGTATTTACAGAGAACACGGGGCTGTGCGGAGAGTCTGGTGATCTCATCCTCCAGAGGAAGGCTGAACATGACAGCTGGCACCTAACTCCCGCCTGGCCCTGGCCCTGGCCCGTTGCTGTTGGGGAAGATCTTGACTGGTGGGAACCGGTGGCGTCCACCTCTGTCCAGCTCAGCTGTCTCCTTGGACCTCAGGAGAGCTGTGCCGTCATTGGTTCCAGCATTTATTTTTTTAGGCCCCGCCTCCGAATTAATCACTGACTTATCTTCCTGCAAAAGTATTTGTGCTGCTTAAACAGGGCAACTCGATCTAGGCAGAACCTGCTGCTTCTGCTTCTGTCCAGAGGGTCAGGGGGAGAAAGGCCGAGGGCAGTGATTTTATCATTGAATGGGGCCATTGTCCCGGGTCTTTGTGTTTTCCCCTTGAATGAAAATTCAGGTTTCAAAGCTCTGCGATAAGGGGGAAAGTCTACCTAAAAACAGTGCATCTTCTCAGGAACCTGTAGCTCGGGGAAAACAGATCATCTTTGTTAGGCTCTGGCTGGATGAAATGGCAACATGATTTGGGTAATTGAGGTCAGGGGAAGCGCTTTCTTTTCCCAGGGTCTTTTCTGGGCTGAATTAGGGACCTAATTGAACCACAAAGCCTTCCTTAAAGACTGAGTTGCCAGTTCACAGGGGGGCACTTAGCATGTTCAAATTCCCCTTCTGATGGCCTTACCTCATCTAGTCTGTTGGCTGCAGGCCTAGTTTTGCTGTAGCCCTCGGTGGGTCTTCAAGGTCCTGCTATTGCCCAGCTGGACCTTTATGAGACACTTAGGCATGGCTTGATTTTAGCTTATACTCTCTAATCATCCTGATCCTCTCCTTTTATTTTACCCTCTCATGTAATATTCACACTTAACTTGACTCTTGAGTGCAATAATGTCAATATGTCGAATACTGTGGTGTCCTTGGTAGGGTAGGAGTGGGTGCGTGCACTGTTTAAGCGGAGTCTCATTCATAGGCCAAGATAACAGGTGTTAGACAATGCCAAAAATCTAAAATTGGGCCTGCACCCTAAATAACAGCCCTACAATATCTATTTAAAAGCACATTTAAGTGAATCATAGTAGGCTTTTAATTTTTAAGATTTAGTCCTTACTATTTTTTGAGTCTCAGTTTCCATGTAGAATCCAAATAACTTTAAGCAGTATCATCCAAATATGCACTTGCTCCCTTTAGCTTATGTTCAGAAACCTATATAATAAAGAGGTAATATGCAAATTGACTCTCACACTCTCACAAGATGGCTCCTGGCTCCTATGATCAGGCCAGAAGGGGCAGGGAAGAGGGGAAGTAGTGAGGAACGACCAAATGACTGAACAAGCAGGCTGCATGGGGCGACCAGGCCAGCTGGGGGAGAAGTTGGGGGTAACAAGGCTGGCAGGGGTGGCAGTTGGGAGTGATTCAGCTGGTGGGAGGGCATTGAGGGGAAACTAGGCTGTTGTGGGAGGGTGAAGTTGGAGGCAACTAGGCCAACAGAGGGGGCAGATAATGGCAATGAGATAAAAGACTCCATACTTTTCTTAGAAAAGAATGGAGAAACACAAGACATGAAAACTGACTTCCCTTTCCTTGATAACTCCTCTATTATAGTGCCTTTATTTGGCCATTATAAAATGGTAAGATCAATGGAAACATTTATTTTTCTGCTTATTGCTTTGAATCTTCCATCCCTTTGAAGCTGCATGAACAGACTTGTTCTTGTGTAATTTGCCTTAAGTATTGGCATTCAATGAGCTGTCAGTAAGCAGGCAACCCAAAAGTGGACAAAAACAAAATGGAAGGGTCTATTTCACAGCACAGAAGAGAGTCAAAAGGGGCAAAGAAAATGAACCGTACACTGTGGGTTGAGGAAAGGTGAGAGCCATGAAGTGTTTTCAGAAATAGGAATCCTCTAAACATGGAGAAAATAGAGAATTGGGTATTGACTCAACAGCCCATGACTCAGATTTTCTCCTATAACTTCTCTTGTGCCCCAGGCAGCCGAGCTTCCACGGTGTTTTCCAGACTTCCTAGCCTAAAGAGAAATCACAATATCAACATTTGCATTTACTTAAGGCTTTGCAAAAAAAAATAATAATAATAATCCAAGTGAAAATAATAGTTACCTTCCTGGAGTGTCTGCATGGAAGAACTGAGTCAACAGTTTTAGCCAAGGCTGTCTTTCAGTCCTTATTTTCATGCCCTCTGTATCACTGTATTCAGAGAGGGTGGGAAGGCGAGAATATCAAATGCATCTATCTGTGAACAAAAACATCTCCAAGGTGAAAAGACTATTGAGTAGTCAGCATTGCCTTTGTGAACTTGAGTTTCTAGCAACTAGTGATAACACAGGCACCATCTAGGTTGAAAGGAAGGGCTGGCAACATGTTGAAATGACCACATCCATCCAAGGCACTTTATTAGCCAAAGCGGGTAATAAGCCAGAGAAACACAGCCAGCAGAAATGGTGGGGGGAGATGCTAAACTACATTTACCTCACTTTTTGTGACTCAGACAGATTTGAATTGGTAGATTCGACCAAGATGAAATTTATTATGCACTATCTCCCCTACGTTTAAAATAATTTTGGACTCTTAAAACAGTCACACTTGGAAGTAAATGCAAAGTGGGCAAAATGCCATGTTTCCAAGAACAGGATGCCTTTAACTTGCTGTTTACCAGTTCAGAGAGATGGTATGGCCTATCGTTCTCAAGATTCTCTACCTCAGTGCCATGTAGTTTCTCCATAGAATAGCCATTATCATTGAGAATTTCTTACAGCAGTTTTTATTAAGATCATAAAGACTCAATTACAATGATATCAATCCAGCCGTAATATATTGGCTCATAGATAATTAGGTTTCTAAGAAAACCAAGTTTCCCTGAAAAAAATACAACAAGAAACAAATGCTTGATTAAACACATTTTTTTTCCTCATACCACGGGAGCATCTGAATAATAAATCAGGGGGAGGGGTTTATTCACAGATAGTTCAATTTGTAAGTATTGGTGTGGAGGCTATAGGTACAGCAAGTGAATGACCACATCCATCCAAGGCACTTTATTAGCCAAGGGGGTAATAAGCCAGAGAAACACAGCCAGCTGTCCCACATGTCACCAGCATGTTGTATTATTTTTGTTGAGAGGCTGAATATACAAACCAACAGTGACCAAGCCCATCTATGACAGGGGTGGGGAAGTTCCGGCCCATGGGCCACATAAGGTCTGCAAAATCACTTTGTCTGGCCCTGCCAAGGCATTAGGGATGAGTTAATTAAATGTTTGACCAAACAGAGCAAGCTAATTTTTCAGTTGATCATTTTGTGTGACCCCAGAATGGTGTTATAAATATCCAAAAGATCCTTGGCAGAAAAAAGTTCCCCACCCTGACTGTGACAATATAGCTGTGAGCCATAGCCTCTGTAGTAATGGCCCAGAGGACAAATCGCAGCCTTTGCAACAATGCGCCCCAAACAGTTAAGACTTGGTCATTGGCTTCAAACCCTTCTCATTGTTTGCCCCTGCTTCAGACTTAGCACCAGTGAGGAAAGCAAGCGATGCTTTCCCAAACCTATCAAATAGGTGCCCGCTTCTGGTTAATTTGGTGCCAGCTTCTAGTGGCCAACAGCCACTGATGAGAGCACACCTACCACCTTCCCATTGGCACTGGGATGATTTCTCCCTCTCTGCCTCCCTCCCAGTCTCTGCTAAGCCCAGTGATGATGGCTGGTTCCCTCTTTGTAGCTAAAGCTAAGGGAGCCCTTCCTTGATCTCCTTTGGGTGGTCTTTGTTGATTTCTACATTTATTACAATTTCTATGTAGAAATCACTAAATGGCAAAATAAACCTGCCCAACTTTAGAAATCATTGAGGACCACTGGATAGTAAATGCAGTGCCATCATTTTGAAAGCCAGAAACATTGTTAGGACTGGTTCAAACTCGGGCCAAGATTCCTTTGGCGTTTTCAGATTGTATGAGGTATCAGACCAGCTCTGCTACAAGACAACACATGCATTGCATTGTTTGTAGAATGAAGGGATTGTCTTGATGATTTAGGTGCTGCACACCGGCTGAACTGAAAAGCACTCCTCTCGGAATCAGGATGACTTGGTATCAGGCAGGTGGAATAGCTTGTGACCTCAATGGCCTCTTGTGGCTGAGCAGGTCACACCAGGTAACTTGATTAAGGTTTTTGGACATTGACTTTATTTTGTAGAGGGGACACAAATCTGCGTGTCAGAATGCGTAACTCCAGAGTTCAGGAAGGCCCAGGGCCCAGCCAGCTGAAGAAGGCCGCATGTCCTCTACTCTCTTTTGCATCCTAGACCAGTCCAGAAAGCATCTGACCTGGTGAAATGCTCATTTTTGTAGACATGACGTGTGCAAGTTTAATTTCCGAATCAAACAAAGGGAAAATTCCTGGGCATTTTATGTGCATTTTTCTTCATGTGATCCCAGAATCAGAATTAGCCATTGAATCCCAAACGAGACATGACCTCACTGGGGTTTGTTCCTTGACTAAATTTCGGAGTTCCACCCCAGGACAGCGACGATTGTTTTGCCCGGGAGCTCTGTCTCCTCCCTGATGTCAGGGATGTGCTTGGAAGCGGAGGTGTATCTCTAGCAAATGTTTTCCCAACAGACACTTTGTGGGAATTTCACTGTTCTTTTGTCACACACAAAAAAAGCCATTTAGTGGTTGATCTGGAAACCAAGAACGGCACAAGTTACCTTGTTAAAATTCTTCAATCAGAAAGTGTTTCGCTGGGTGGACTTCATTAGAAATCAGAGGACCAGGTCATTAGAGGGAAGTGGGAAGACCTCTCAGGATTGCCTGGAACACTTTTCCAGAAGACACACATTCAATTAGGTTCTTGAGAAATGTTACTAAGAATAGGCCCTCAACGCAGCTCCACATGACGTGCTCTTCAGCTTCCCGACAGTGACTCTTTCAGATGTTTTCCATTCCCTTGAAATCGCGATTCCTGTTCCTTCTGCTCACCATCTCATTATTTCACAGGGAAATTAAATCAGCAACTTCTCGCCACCCGGTCTGAAAGACTGACTGCAGTTGTACAGGCTCATGGAATTACCCGGACTGTTCTTCATCCCTCCACTCTTATAAATAGTCCATCCTGGTCTCTTCTTCACCCTTCCTTCTCCAATGGATTTCTGATGATCCTGCATTCAGACTTCCAAATACCATATTTTCCGGCATATAAGACAACTGGGCATATAAGACAACCCCCAACTTTTCTAGTTAAAATACAACGGTACCTTGAGATACGAGTTTAATTCATTCTGTAACCTTGAGGCGTGGGAAACTATGAGACGTTCGAGTTGCGGTAAACTGGTGGGTCGTGTGCAGCCGGCCTATTCGCGCAATTACTCCTATCTCAAATGTTGCTTGTATTTCAAAGCAAAAATCGCTCTTTCGACAGCTCGTATCTCAAAAATCTCATATGTTAGGGCACTCATATCTCGAGGTACCACTGTACAGAGTTTGGGATATACCCGCCAATAAGATGACACCAGGCATATAAGATGACCCCAAACTGTTAAGAGGATTTTTCTGGGTTAAAAAGTCGTCTTATACACTGGAAAATACGGTATATCTTGAGTATATTCCCTGGCCTTCATTCCCCTAGGTTATACAATATCTCCCTTACTGCCTCGTCCACCTGTTGCCTGTCCAATCCATTCTCACCGTCACAGCCAGAATGCGTTCTCTTGAATGCTGATCAGATTGTCTTCCTCTTGGTGGAAGCCCTTTCCTCCCTCCTTAGAAAAATCAAAATCCTTTCACCTGGCTTATCAGATGCTGCTCACTGCTCCACCTTATCCATCTCACACTTCTCGCCATCCCGGATCCCACGGTCCAGCCAAATAAGCATTTTGTTTTTCCTACAAATGCTGACTCAGTGCTAACATGGTTTATCTTAAACAGTTGCATTCAGTATGAATAGAATATAGGCATAAATTATAGCCCTTGGGAAATGTGACTCACAAGTAACTACTGCAGAATGGATACACCAAAGACCAAAAACAAATACATCCATAGTTTGTAAGAAAGTGGGAGCTTATCCAAGAGTGAAAAAGGCTAAACATAAACACAAGTCTATTCACTAGTAGAGTTTAAAGTGGGATGTTTACAGTTTCCTTAATGTGTCATAAGGACTTAATAAATGTTTACTGAATTATATGGGAATATTTAAAACTCTAAATCATTTTTTGTAGTATCCCTCTTTTAAACCGTTTTTTTTTCCATTTCATTAAACAAAGACAACTTTAATGAGGGTGTAGTGGTATATATAATTTAATGTATCAACTAAAGAGCAATTTTTTTCTGATCCAAATATTAGAAGCTAGAGGCTTTCTCTATATTCCCCCCAACACACACTCATTTATAGATGCTTTGAAGTCAAATTTTGATTGAATTGGACATTTGTAGTTGAATTGAGACTGATTCTGGGCAGGATGCATGAAGATATTCAGAGGGGAGAATCCAAGATGGTGGCATAGGTAAGCACCTACACTTCTGCCTCGCACAACAATTTCAAAACTATAACTAAAAGACAGAATGGACATCATCCAGAACCAGAGGAAAGCTGGCTGAGTGGAAATGCTATAACTAGAAGGAAAGAGAGGGGCTCACAGAGACCCAGAGGAGCTGCAAAAAGCTGAGGTACAGAGACGCTCGGAGAGAGCAGGTGCCGGAGAACCTGGCTGGCTTTCTCTGGCAGGAGGGAGATGGAGACTCTCAACGGCATTGAACCCCATATCCTACGACACTAAATCCCAGATCCAGCCGAAACTCCTAGAAGGGGTGTTTGGACTGTGAAAAGGGAGAAGTGCACGGAAATTTAGGGGAGTCGCAAAAGATCAGAAGTCTGGTGACGCGCACGGCACTGTGCGCAGAGGACCGACTGCTGATTGTACCACTGGCTTTCCCTAGTGGGCGGGAGACAGACCCTCCCAACTGCACCATTTCTAACTCCACTAAACCCCGGTTTTGGGCAAAACCCTGGGGACCCAGACTCATATGGTCCCAGAGCGCAGGGGAGCCAGAGGGGCAGCAGTCTAGAGGCACTGCGAGAGAGCGCGTGCGCACAGAGACCGCTCCAGCGATTACCCAGTCACTTGAGACTCAGGAGCCCTGGAGGGTGGGGCCAACTGGAAGGCAAGGCAGTCCTTTAAGCCCTGAGACTCCACCCATCCCAAGCTCAGCAGAGAGGCTTTTGCAGTTTTGAAAGTCTGATATCATAAGGCTGAATCCAACACAGAAGTTCTCCCAGCATAGTGAAAATGCCGAGACAAGGGAAGGGATCACAAACAAAAGAAATGGAGGAAAACAAACTACTGGATATAGAGTTGAAAACCATGCTTATAAGGTTTTTTAAGAATATCCTAGAAAAGTTGGATAAAGTTAGCAAGTCCCAAGAGGAGATGAAAAAGAACCAAGTAGAGATGGAAAAGATCCAACTAGAGATGGAAAAGGACCAACTAGAAATTAAACATACACTGACTGAAATAAAAAATATTATTCAGAGGCCTAACAGCAGACTAGCGGAAGGCAAGAATCAAGTCAAAAATTTGAAATATAAAGAATCAGAAAACACTCAACTGGAAAAGCAAGAAGAGAAAAGAATTAAAAAATGTGAAGATAATGTAAGGAGCCTCTGGGACAGCTTCAAGCATACCAACATCAGAATTGTCAGGGTGCCAGAGGAAGAGAGAGAACAAGATACTGAAAACTTATTTAAAGAAATAATGACTGAAAACTTCCCACATCTGGTAAAAGAAATAGACTTACAAGTCCAGGAAGCACACAGAACCCCATATAAAAGGAATCCAAAGAGGACTACACCAAGACACATCATAATTAAAATACCAAGAGCAAAAGACAAAGAGAGAATATTAAAAGCAGCAAGAGAAAAACAGTTCATTACCTACAAGGGAGCACCCATATGACTGTCAGCTGATTTCTCAACAGAAATGATGCAGGCCAGACGGGAGTGGCAAGAAATATTCAACGCGATGAATAGTAAGAACCTACAACCAAGAATATTCAATCCAACAAGGCTATCATTCAGAATTAAAGGACAGATAAAGAGCTTCACAGATAAGAAAAAGCTAAAGGAGTTCATCAACTCCAAACCAGTATTATATGAAATGCTGAAAGGTACTCTTTTAGAAGAGGAAGAAGAAAAAGGTAAAAGATAAAAAATTATGAACAACAAATACGTATCTATCAACAAGTGAATCTAAAAATTAAGTGAATTAAAAATTTGATCAACAGAATAAACTGGTGAATATAATAGAATCAGGAGCACAGAAAGGGAGTGGACTGATAATTCTCAGGGGGAAAGGGGTGAGGGGTGTAAAGGGAGAGACTGGACAAAAATCATACACCTATGGATGAGGTCAACGAGAGGGAGGGAAGGGTAGAGGGAAGGATGGGAGCCGGACGGAGGGGAGCAATGGAGGGGAAAAAAGGAAACAAATGTAATAATCTGAATAATAAAGATTTAATTTAAAAAAATAAATTACTTTTGCCTAAAAAAATAAATTAATAAAAATAAAAGACATTCAGAGGAGAAGAACCAGGACATTAGGACATTGAGCAAACCCTACCATGGCTCATGACACAGGGCTATGCTGGAGCAGACTTGTATCAGCTCACAAGAACCAACTGTGCACACCTGTTACCAACTCCATAATTCAGTGAAGTCCCTTCAGTAACTTGAAATTGGCCATGCATGGAGTGTTTGCACCACAGAAATTGGAAAACTCTACCAATCAGCCCCTCTCTTCCCCTCAGAGAGCCCACTCTTACAATTTGACAGCACGCAACTGATTATTAATTCAGTAGCCCTGGTTGGCACCTGTCACCTTCATGACTCATCATTTTAGCATTTGACCATGCCCTTATCAATCTCAAAAGGGACAAATTAAATAATAAGCATATAGGAATAATAGGGATGCTTTGTAGATTTTTCAGTGGAAGAAGTGAAGACTGGCTGACTTAGGAGGTAAGAATCAACTATAAAATTCTTACCTCTCTCTCTCTCTTCTCTCTCTCCTTCCTAAAGAACTGCTGTTGGATAGTATACAACACATTCTGCAGAGGGCGAGAGCATGAGGATAGGAAAGTCTTGTGAATGCTACAGGAGACATATTTTTATCTGAGTTTAAGGAAGGACTTCCTTGTTGGTAGAGTTGAGTCATCATCAAACAGGAACAGACATGTGAAGGGCCAGTGCGTTTCCTGTCAATGAAAATGCTTAAGACTGAGGGCCAACTTGAGAGGATAACAGGCAATGAACTGTTGTTGTGTCAATGTTCTTCTGAAGGTTCACATTTTGAATTGAATCTCCCTCTGACTGTGCCTGGCACAGACATTTTGGCCGTTCTCACAAGGTCATTGCTTGGTAATATGTGTGTTTGGGAGTTGGTGCAACAACCAGCCAGAAACCCAATTCATTCAAAAACAAAAGAAAAAGAAAATAACTCAGACAGACATTCTTATTAATTCTCACTGTTCGATTTTAAAATGAAGTGATTTGAGAGGAAGTATATGCTAAGTAACTTACTACTGATTTATTGCTGGTTCCAGATTTTGAAATATATTCCACTTTAGCGCAGTTTGACCGAAGAGAAGAAAATAAGCCAGTGTGTTTTAGATCATCGGTTGCCAGCCTTTCGGACTTCATGGACCGCCCATCATCCATGGACCACCAGTTGGCAACCACTGCTTTAAATATACAGTGGTACCTCGAGATACGAGTGCCCTAACATAGGAGATTTTTGAGATACAAGCCGTCGAGCGAGCAATTTTTGCTTTGAAATACGAGCAACATTTGAGATAGGAGTAATCTCGTAGATCAGCCGGCTGCACATGACCCACCAGTTTACCGCAACTCGAGCGTCTCATAGTTTGCCACGCCTCAAGGTTACGGAATGAATTAACTCGTATCTCGAGGTACCACTGTATTTAGAATACAAGTAGTGGGAGAGAGAGACTTTTATAAGGAGTGGAAGAGGAACACATTGTTTAGTAATGAAGACTGCTGACACTTCTCTGTATCCTGAATTAGTCAGGCAATTGGAACTCTAGGAACTTGTAGTTGGTGTGGATCGGTCTGCAGGCCCAGTGTCAGCAGTGGCTGAGGCTGTGTGAGACAACTTAAGACTTGTCCTTGGCGCTGTAAAATCAGGTTACGATATACAGTTCTGTCCATTACCCAGTTTCTATATTGTGCCACGTAGTACTCAGGCTGTTTTTCTCTCTTACATATTTCTTTATGGAATTAATCATTTTGATTATCATGCGGATTCTGCAGTAAACCCATGAGACCAAACAGGTTGCCTTCTTCAAAAGTATTCCAAATACTTTTTTAAAAATATATATACTTTTATTGATTTTGGAGAGGAAGGTAGAAACATCAGTGATGAGAGAGAATCGTTGATTGGCTGCCTCCTGCAGGGTTCACACTGGCAATGGAGCCCACAACCAGGTATGTGCCCTGACCGGGAATCCAAGCATGCCCTCCAGGTCTTGTACAACTTCTTCCCAGTGTGTCTTTCTTAAATGTGGCTGCTCTATTACTGTCATTCTAAAGATTTTTCTGTGTAAGCACACACCTTAACTGTGTAATCCTACACTCACAGCAAACAAATTCTTGCCCAACATGGCCCACGTGGTTCTTAGGTTGATTCTCAACCATGTTGGCCAGGCCAAAGTACTTATTGTTAATAGAAATGACACACAAGAGTAATTGTAAGACATTTACTGAATTAAAAGTTAATAACTTAGCAACATCTTATGTGATGAATTATAACACCTTCCACATTAAAACAATACAGAGTAAAAAGCTCTCTTCATGAAAAGTAAATCTCTTGAACCCGAAATCCCTTCCCATCCAGCATCATGGTTTTCTACTCCCTCTGAGAGCCTCACTCCCAATAAAGGGGACGCATATTGTGTTCACTTCCACTCACCTTGTTCCACCTTGTTCCTAGTCAAATCAGGCATTTGCCTCCCAAACTCAACTGACACATCTTTCATCAGAGTCACCAGTGACATCACATTGCCACGTCCAGCTGTCAGTTCTCAGTCCTCATCTTGACCTTCCTTCCTCTCAGACAGATGATCACTCCTTTCTCTTGTCACACTTTGCTCACTTCACACCACAAATCATGGTTGTCCTTCCGTTTCAAGTAATACTCCTCCTCAGGATCCTTTGCTGGATCCTCCTCATCTCCCCGACCTAAGATTGGGTTGCTCAGGGCTTCATCATTGGAACCCGTCTCTTCTAACTACTCTCACTCTGCTGTGGCCCCGTCCATGTGCCTGGTTTTAAATGCCTTTATATATTGATAACTTCCCATCTGTACCTCTGTTATGGATCTCCTCTTTCAACTCCAGAATAACATACTGTGTACCTGACATCTTCATTTGGTGGTCAGAGAGCATATGCCATCACCACAACAGAATCTCAGCTATTGAGCCCCCCATTTCAAATCTCTTTTCTCCCAGTTCCATCATCTCAGCAAATGACACCAGCATTCATTTGATTTCTTACACATGTCAACATTCTTTTAACCCAAATTACAAACTTTCCTTGTGGGTGAATAATGGATATTGACTAAGAAGCCAAGGCTCTCCCCCATCCCAAACGTAGAAGAGGCAAACAACCAAGGCCCAAAATAATACCAGCTTCTCAGGAAAACATCTAAACGTTGTCTTTGGATCCAACACTGAGGTTATCACTGGTCTTCTAGGGGCACATACTTCCTCGGAACCCAAATGAAATGGTGTTGGGCAAGAATTTGTTTGCTTTGAGTGTAGGATTACACAGTTAGGGTGTGTATTTACGCAGAAAAATCCTTAGAATGACGGTAAGAGAGCACCCGCATTTAAGAAAGACACACTGGGAAGAAGTTGTACAAGACCTGGAGGTCTTCGTAAGAGACAGTCCAGCCCTCTGCGACAGTGAGAAATTTCGGGGCGATTTTTGGCCGTTCTGTGATTTGGGAGAGATTTTTGTTGTTGGAGAGGACTGAAAGACAAAGATGTAGACAGGCAGTGGGGAGGCTCGCTTTTCTTGGTTCTTGTGTTTTGTGAGCCACCGTTGGCAAGGCTGTCCGCTCCGTGTAGGCATGGGAACCCGTTAAAGAAAGTGTTGATTCACGAGAGAGAGCGAGGCAGAACTCAGTGGCCTTTGTGTGTGGTGAATGCGCCCGGAAAGGCAAAGAAGAGCGAGATTCTCCTGCGGGCTGTCTCATCTCCATGGCGGTAGGTGCTGACAGCTTGCGAGAAAGCCAGAGGGAGAAGAGATAAAAGAACCCCGAGGTGTCTCCAGGCGATGCTCTTACAAGATGAAAAGGCCACGGGGTTTGGAACTAAATTGCAGGATTGGTAACTAAGGTAAGACCATGTGGTGGGTTACAGAGCCATTCGCACCTGCTCTCTTAGGCTCGTTCTTTTTGTAGAAGAACGAGGCCCGCTAAGAGGCACCTGCATGGTGCTTCCTTTGCTCAGGGGGCAGGCTTTATGGCTGTACCGCCTGTGGCCGGGAACAGTCTTTCTGTCTCTATCATCTCTGGGGAGCGGTGGACCGAACTGATGAAGAGTGCTTGTGCCATTTATAGATCCGCCAAGGGAAGTATCATTCAGAGACCAACAACATGATGACTTAGCCAGCGAGCTTTACTTCTTGACGTGGGACAATGTGGAAAAGGGTGCGTCTTTCATTTCCTGTGGAAATGCTCATTCCTACAGGAACCGTCTCTTTTTATGTCTCTGTCACTCTTCCACGGCTCCACGGGGACAGCAGAGTGGCACTGAGAATTTGAAACTGCGGGTGACACATGCTGTCAGTGGTCTGTAATTAATTGCGTCTTTACAACTAAAAATACAGACAGACATGCTGGAAGGACTCATTAGAAAGAAAAGAAAACCGCCTGCTGACAGTCACTTCACTAAACAGCTCCTCAAATGCTGAAGTGTGAGTAGGCATCGAGGCACCGGGCTTTCTGATTTCTGGCGTTTTCCTTCTACCCATGGCTGCCCTTCCATTGCGACTCAGAATTGTTGCCATGGAGCAAGCAACTCCTGGCACTACCCACATCTTCAGGTGCCCCGGTCACTAATGCAGTGATTCCCAACCTTTTCCATCCTGTGGCACAGATAGACTAGTTAAACAAATTACTAAAATTCTGCAGGACACCAAAAAATATATGTCTTACTGATCTGACCAAAAAAACAAAGTTAGGTGTATTTTTGATTCATTCACATTGATGGCTCTTGTGGTGTTGGCTATTATCATTATTTTTTCATTTGCCAATCTTAGGGGAAGGAGGTCCGTGCCCTGGCTACATAGGCAGGTACTTTTGTGTATTAAAATTGGGCAGCACCGGTGGTGAAATCGCTGCACAGGTGCGGGCAGCGGAGGTGAGATGCTGCAGACTGTTCACTCGGAAGCTCTGGGCTGCTCAGATGTGGCCTGGGGTTCAGCAGAATCATGTCTTATCTACAAAGCTCTCTAAGCTTTTCTCTGTAAAACCCACTCCCTGCTGAGAGCTGTGAAACCATTCAGAGAGCTCAGAAGCAGCTGGCGGCCTGGCTGCCAGAGGTGCAGCAAGCCCCTAATCCTGAAGGCAGAGCCCAGACCGGTGGCTTATTCAGTGCGGTGTGGCCTTTCCAAGTCCCCTCACCTCTCTGCCTCCTTTAGAACGCCTTTAATGATCTCACCTCTTCGCTATTCTTTCATCTCATTCCACAGGGTAGCACGTGCTAGAGAGAACAAACTAAGTGAAGATGATAGCTCTTAGCTGTTTCAGAGAGGAGGGGAACCGATAGAATAGCTGAGCCAGAATCAGATCTCAGCTGACTCAGCTCCAAGAAACATACCTCTTGTGCTCAGGTTTGTGCAAATGCAAGCAGGTGCACTTTTGTCCCGAGGAAGGTGGAATACCATTGCGATGTCAGAGGCAGTGTACACCGGCCCTGACCAGTGGCGTTCAGCTGGCGGCTTCCAGAACTCACATTGCACCCCCTGCCCTTCCCACCCCACCCCGGCCTCCTGCCTCGCCCCTCTGTGGAGCCCATTCCCCCGCAGGCCATACTGCTGAGGTCCGGGAAGAAGGGCTGGCCTGAGGGAAGTAGGGTAAAGACCAGAGTGAGGGCCAAGGACATTCTTGTGTGTACACATAGTTTAATAAAGACAAGCCAGTCCCTTAACCTGGCGAGCTTTAGAAATCCAACCGTCTGCCTCTGTGGTGGTCACAGTGGCTGTTTCATAGCTGAGGCAAAGCGCCTGTTTTGTTCACATGATCAGCTTCCTGGCATTGATGGGCACCTGCTGTTACACAGAGTTAATCTGAGTAGTTCTCAGCGTTTACCCTTTTCCCAGGAATGAGGATCGGAGGTGAGTAATTGGTCTGGATTCATGGAAGTAAGCAATAGGGATGAGGTTCAAACAGCAATCAGCTGACTCCAGAAGTCACCTCTAAGCCGGTGAAGTAAAGGCTCTCCCCTCTGGTCAGCTCCCAGCTCTGCGTTCCCCTTCCCCCTGCCCCTCCCTCCCTGGGTGGCCGGATGGCTGCCTGACTGGAGCCCTATCACTCTCTTCTCCCCTGCCCTCAGCGCCTTCCTGGCACAGGCAGAGCTGGGCCTGCCTCCACCCATCTAATGCCTACTCCAGATCAATCCTGAATTCCTGGCCTTTGACCTGAGGAATCTGGCCATTACATCACCTATTGAGCCACTTCTGTCACATTTGCCACTTAGGAAGGCATTTGACACTATCTCCAGGCTATGGGGCTGACTCTCTCAGCTCCCTGGGCCCACTGGCTACAGAGCAGCTGTGTGTATTCCACCAGGCCAGCTGCTAGACCAGCCTTGGCAATGACCTCCCCTGGCTAAGACACTCACAGGACACTGTCCTCCATCTGCAGTTTTAGGAAGGTACTACTCCCACTTAAAAAAAAAAATTCTAGCCCAGCTGGTGGCTCAGTGATTGGAGCATCGTCTCCTATACCAAAAAGTTTATGGGGTCTATCCCTAGGTTACAGGTTCAGTCCCTGGTTGGGGTGCATGGGGGAGGTAGTTGACAATGTTTTTCTCTTGACCCTCCCCTTTCCTCTCTCTCCATGCACATATCCTCAGGAGAGGATTACAAATTTTTTTTTTTAATTCTAGACTCTAATGATAATACGTTCTTTACCCATGTGCAGTTTTGTTTTTGTTTTTTAAATGAAGATGGAAGTGTGTTCTGGTGGTTTTCTCTCATCCTCACCTCACCACCTTAGGCTGTTCTGTCTTCTTTTTGATGAGAGTCGATCAGGTGTGGCCACAAGAGGAGATGGGGTCAAGGCTCAGGAAGAATGAAGCTTATTACAGTCCTCGGTCCTCAGGACAGGAGCTGCGGCAGGCCACAGAAGGCCTCCGGGGAATGACACCAGGCGGTCAGGGGTGGAGATAGGAGTGAGGGGAAGGTCTAGGTCCGTGGTCGGCAAACTGCAGCTCGTGAGCCACATGCGGCTCTTCGGCCCTTGAGTGTGGCTCTTCCACAAAATCCCACGGCCTGGGCAGGTCTATTTTGAAGAAGTGGCATTAGAAGAAGTTCAAGTTTAAAAAATGTGGCTCTCCAAAGAAATTTCAATCGTTGTCCTGTTGATATTAGGCTGCGTTGACAAATGAGTTTGCCGACCACTGGTCTAGGTCATGGTCTCTGTCAGGGTTTGCACGAAAAGGAAAGACAGGTCCGGGTGAATAGTTTATAATTAGCCAGTTTAAAAAATTTGGCAGGCTTTGGGCCATGGGGGTGGTCCCTAGGTGCTTGGTACCTGACCCTGGATGATTCAGGCAGAAGAGTTGTGCCTCCTTGGATATGCGGGCCAGAGTGAGGAGGTAAAGCTCCAGGTAGCAAAAGCACACTTGGGACTGGGTCCTTCTGTTTCTAAGAATTGGCTCACCCTCTTGGAGTAACGCTGGACAGTTTCTCCCCAGCCAGAGGAGGGCCCAGCATCACCATTATTATTGGAGGAGAAGGCCGGTTTCTGATCATAATTGGAGAACACCCTTGAGGAGAGCTAAGCAATTTTCTGCCTCCCACCGTGAAAATGGCCTTTGCCTAGTTACATTGAAATCATAACCTACAACATGTGTGGGAGAATGTTGATGCTCTAATTCCCATATCAGGAACCAAATCTCTCTTTCTCTCTCTCTCTCTCTCTCTCTCTCTCTCTCTCTCTCTCTCTCTCTC